>JBBPBX010038868.1:0-30174 GCA_038048925.1 Garcialebias charrua
AAACAACAATTGAGAGGTTTCAACAAATAATGAGAAAACCTTGGCATATATTAGTGATTAGTTGGTTAGTTTGTTAGTTAATGTGATTAGTTCTGCTCTGCTGCATGTTCCACCTGTTAACCTGTAAGATAAATAAAAAATGGTGCAGGGAAAATAGATTTTCCCTTCACCATTTTTTATTTATCTTACAGGTTAACAGGGAAAATAGATTTTCCCTTCATTGGTTACACTGCAACATTAAGCATTCATTCAACATTAATTAATCTGCTGAAAAGGGGAGGAATGTAAACCCAGTTATGGTAAGGTTTCTCTGCTTGTCCATCACAGCTGTGGGAACATGTGATTGTAAGGTGCATTTCCCCTTTTCAAATATAAATTATTCACAATTTTATCTTACACGTTCTGTCACAGGGCTGACAGATCATCAGCAGTCCAGATTTGACCTGTAAATGAAAAATAAGAGAAAGTCAGCACTAAATTTATATAAATTACCCCAAACATTCAGATCAAAAGGTGGGTTCAACAGAATCTTGTTGAGCAACTACTATCCAACAACCTGTTTTTAGGCACTTATTAAAATGATCTTTTATAACTTTATCAAATGTATAACTGTTTCCAGCTCTCATCACTGTATGAAGAGTTAAAACGTTGATCTAATTAGTTATTTGAAATGGTGTGTTTAACTATACAGTATGTTTGTTATTCGTCATCCCCTTTTTGAAACAGGAGGTAAACAAAAAACATCCTGTTACAAAGAAAACAATGGAAATGCTCATAACACAAACGTCATCTGTACTGCAGGTGGAAATACTACCAGAAAGAAAAAATAAAAACTCAAAATAGCCGAACCCAACTACCTAGCATCAGACGTAATACTTCAACCATAAGACACATCCCCCACTAGACACATGTCACACCACCACGACATCCTATGTCAACACCTCCTTCAACACAACCTCTACTCCATCTCCTCCACTATCCACACCAAAGTAAGAGAGCTTTAATCCTGCTCCAACACCGTGAGCCTTGCTGCCCTTCCACTCGGTCTCCAGGACAAAGAAAACATTTACCTTCCTTCTCTGCATCATGCCAGCAAACTCTCTACCTATGCCTGTCAAAAGGTGAGGAAAAAGAAAAGAAAAAGACAAACACACATCCAAAAAGGAATGCAACAGGTGCCCATACCGAACATGATGGAGAAAACAGAACCAAACTGTACTGCTCTAACGCGAGTACATGAAGGAAAAAACAAAAATGTGTATGGTAATCCAACAATCCATGAGAAGTGTGGCTGTGCAGGTCACGTGTCAGTGAGATCAGTTCCGTGTGTCACAATGAAAAGCGTGTACATGTGTGTGTGTGATATTTTACCATAGCAAAGAATACTGATCATGAAAAACTGTAGTTATCGAACCACCACCTGAAGATCACATGGTCAGCTGACACATCAGCCAGGCTGCAAAGTTTGGTAGTGACGTTTCCAGCTTGACTTTCACTTGTCATGAGTTCTCCAGCCCCCATAGGAGATGTCAAGAGTCCAGCAGTGGGTGCAGACCACAGTTCATAGACTTGAGTTGAAACTGGTGAAAAAACGGAAAACTCCATGTAACAGTTCAGGCACGAGTCATGACAGCTTGCGGCTTTAGCTGAACATGATGCATGTCGGCAGTTCAGTGCATTTTCAGTTCAGTGCAGGTGGTGTCAGCGTGCAGCTCAGCCGAACACAACGCAATTCGACAGTTCAGTGCAGTCCAGTGCAGGTGCCAACAGGAGTTGTTAGCAAAACCTAGCTTCAATGACAGCACAACATGTGATCTGTCCAAAAATGGTGTTCAACACTAGAGAGTCATGATGCAACCACTCCATGCTATGGTTGAGGAAACCTAGGTGTATGCAAACGAGTAATGTTGTAGGGTGAGGAATAAAATTGTAAATTGAGAGCTGCATATCTGTGTATAAGTGAAATTACTGTAGAAAGAATTAACTGCTAACCAAACGTCGTCATGGAACACCTGCAACGTTCACTGATTAGAAGTCAAGCTGAAATCCTCAGAAAACACCTAAATAAAGTCACCCCCTGCAGTATGTCAGCTGTGTGAAGACTCCCTTCCAGACTCTGTCGAGCAGGTCAGAAGGCCAAGGCAGAACGCTCCTGCAGAACAAACAAGCGGCAGTCCTCCAAGAAAAAAAAAAAATACACACATAAAAAAGAACAAATAAAAATAAAAACAAACCACCAAAGTACTCCAAACCACCATTACACAGGCCTTGTTCATATGTCATTAAACATGACCTGCACCCCACCAGGCTGAAGTGATGAGAACTGGAAACGTAACAATTAATGGCGTGAGATTAACCCTGCATGTACTCCTTTAGGCAACATGTTCCTGGAACCTCACCTATAAAAATCAGAAATGTGCCTTTAACACTGAGAGTGAAAAGCACATATCTGCAAAAAATACAGTACTGCATAGGTCAGCGTGTTTAAAACAAAAGTCACAGCAACAAAAAATAAAAATCTGACAAACTAACTAAGTCTTTTACTCTGGAGTGTCCTCCATAGCAGCACTAAAGTAACTTTTACAGTCCCAGCCTGAGCTGATTAAGTTGTAAAACTCCCCGTTATCAGCCGGAAACCTTTGAGGCAGACCCACTAACTGTAGGTGCAGAACCAGAACCAAGTGACAACTCACTCAGATTTATGGATGAAAGAGGCCTCTATGCCGTGCAGGTTCACAGGCACGTAGGGGAGGAGGGGAGGAGATGTCTCCTTCCCGGAACCTCTCCCCCTTCGTGTCAGGCACGAACAGGAGAGTGTTATCTTGTTAGAAGCCATAAATCTGAGGTCCAGCCAGCAGCTTGCATCTGCGAAACTGCTTCGGCACATCCCCAGACCTGGTTCCTGTCTTCCTGGCTTTTACACTCACAAATGCAATAAATGAGAATAAAAATGAAAATAAAAAATCTGTCCCTGTTGCCTTGTTTGCGTGTATACAGCACCTTCCGGAGTACAGGTCGCAAGCCTCGAAAAAAAAGAGAAAAGAAAACAAAAAATAATAAAAAGAAAAGAAAGTTATCTTAAAAAAATGGGTGCGACCTATACAGTGGAAAATACGGTAATCGACTTTAACTGGGAAGGGGAGGAAAAATGTGACTCTGACAGCGAACACAGTCTCGGCTGCGAACTTAAATCACACGCACGACGACCTGTGAACCCGGAGCGGCAATCCACTCTGAACGGCAAAACCGTGTGTCGGATGAAAGCCCTGTGACTCGACGGCGACAGATGCCCGGAGTTCACGATGAAGCCTCGACCCCACGGTTTCCCGGAGTCCAAAGGAAACGTGTCTCCCAGCCGACAGGCCGGAGCTCAGAAGGGGGATGTGGGGGAAGGGCAAACAAGGCACTCGTAAATTATCCCTACGCGTGTGTGGGACTTATGTGCTCTTCACCTTACTTACATGTACAAAAACCGCAAAAAAAATGCACATTCAAATGAAATACCAACAGTAGTTCACATTTTTTTTTTCTTTTAGCTGCTAACATTATAAACCACTGGCCACCTGGAGACAAACAGCCCTCAGTCAACAAATAATTTAGTGTGTCCAAACGCAGACGTTTTGTGTAAGAGGAGTCCTGCTCACCTCTGTGAATCACCGGTTGTTGACTGCGCGCGTGCTCGTCTCTGTCGGCGGTGGGGGGGGGAAACCCTCCAAATCATCTCTCGTTTCAGACGAAACTGCAAACCCCTCAGCGTCGGTGGTCACCAAATTGTTGCGAATTCAAAAGGTTGAAGGAAGCTCTGAAACGAATGTGCAAATTTTATGTAGGTTTATTGTACATATAAGAATAAACCTTACAGCAGACAACAGACCTGACTCCAACACAGTCCACACACACATCTTCGAAGGCGGACCACGGTTTTATACCTCTAGATGACGTCATCGCCTCGTGGGACCAATCCTGGAACCGAACCGCCTTGGAACCGCCCTAGAACTTCCCCTACTCTGTGAGTGATCCGCCTCTCAGCCAACAAGCTATCAGCTTCATATGTCAATCATCCAGTGTTATGTCTGTGTATGTGCAGGCGTGTAACTGTTCCCTAGTGAAAACAAAGCCCGAGAGAAAAACGTTCTGCCTAGTGTCACATTTCACATTATAAGGCAGAATTAAGTGAATACAAATAATGGAACATAATGGGTGTAATGCAATACTGATAGAAATATATTTCACATCCATTCATCCATCTAGAGCAGAGCAGCTCTTCTCCACCTTATAACAAGGTGGGATTAACTTATTTTGACAAGTGGTCCATGCAGGTGGTGTGTTTGGGTTGATGGTTTCACCATGTCCCTGAAAACACAAATAAACAAACATTAAAAAAAAATTCCCGTTAGCTTAGCATTACTGCATTATTAGCCATTTCAGGTTGTTTGTCCAATAAAAAAATATGAGCTAACGTTAGCATCGTGTTTGCATTTGAGCTGACTTACCGCTTTAAGTGGAGTATAACTTGTTAGCTACCTGTTGGTATGAGAGTAGTTTATATAGTTTTATTTACCTGATAGAGACGACGTCATGGACCACTCTACTTCTGAGCGAAAATAATCCGGCTGAGCTCATCAAAGACGGGCCACGTTTTTACTTCACTCTCCTTTGCACGATATAAAATTATTGCAAGTGCTGTACTGAGCTGACTGGTCATTTTATTAGTTAAGCCATGCTTTAAACCAGCTGAAAAAACACTTCTGGTGGTTGAATTCTTTCTTCTTCTGGTTTTTCTTCTTCTTCTTCTTTTGGTTTATTGGCGGATTGCAAACATCGTTTAGATGCATACCGCCACCTACTGACCAAGAGTGTGTAGCTCATGGCATCCTTTCCTTATAAGAGTACACTATAGTAATTACAATATAGATAAAGTACCAGTAAAACTTTCTGCATTTCACAAACAAACACTTCTTTCATGGGCACTTATTTATAAACATAATTTTTCCCCTCATAATTTTTTTATTTGGAATAACAAATTTATCCTTTACAATAACAAATCACTTTTTTATCCACAATGGTTCAACCAAAACATCCTTCTAGTGGGTCAACTGTTTAAGAAAAATGGATGTTTACTCAGTTATGATGAATTCAACATGAAGTTTAACCTTGCTGTCACTACTAAAGAGTATGATATTGTGTTTGATGCTGTTACTAATGAAATTTGTGAACTCTTTAGAAACAATGTTTTTGATGAACAGAAATCCTTGTTGAATGTAACTGACACCACTGTTGGTAAAGCTTGTTTTTCTTCAACATGTAGGAACAACAGAATTATCCGTGCCCTGTTCCAGCAGGATATTATTTCTATCCCCTCATCTGTCTCATACTGGAGAAACTTTGTCCCTGACTCACAATGGAAAAATGTGTGGACATTTCATCAGAAACTGATGATAAACAACAAAATGAAAGATGTCTCCTTTAAACTGTTACACAGAATATATCCTACTAATCAATTCATGAAGAAATATATCAAAACAATTGACCCCAACTGTAAATTTTGCAAAGAGCACCCCGAAACAATCAGTCATTTATTCTGGAATTGTTGTATCATTAAGACATTTTGGAAGCATTGTAATAATTTTATCATCAGTAATATTGATTCAAAATTTTCGTTAAGATATGAACACATTATTTTTGGCTTTCACGAAAAGAATATTAATGTTAAAAAAAACTGGCAATTAATTTAATTATAATATTTGGCAAATACCATATTCACAAATGTAAATTTTCATCATCTTCGCCTTTTTTTCCAGGCTTAATTAAAGAAATAGAATTATATTTATGCACCATTTCTAAGAGTAACAACAAGAAAGCTATAAACACGTTTGAATGTTGTAGCTCCTTGAGTATATTTAATGTATAATTTTATTTTTTATGCACTCATTGTAGAAATCTGGCACCCCCCTGGCATAGTTATTTTTTTTTCTCTGTGTTCCTTGTTCTTGTAATCTTGTCCTTTGTTCTTTTTGTTCACATTCTTATGATTGTAAATGTATCTGTAGTAAATTAATAAAAAAAAAAAATAAAAAAATAAAAAAAAAGAGTACACTATAGCATTCTATTTTTAATATTGATGTTTTGTAAATATTTAAACAATGCTTTTCTAATATCATTTATTTTATCCCTATCACCTTCAGTTCCTAATATTCCTCCTAAACTCCAAACTCTCCCTGTCTCTTTGACTTTTTCTTTTAATCTCTCCCTATCATCTGTATATTTAGTGCACTCCATCAGTACATGTTGTAATGATTTCAGTAAACCCAGATTAGTACGAGACCCGGAACGAGACAAGACTCCACAAGATAAAAAATTAAACAGTGTTTATTTGTGCAGGTGACTATGTACAGGTGGTCCTCTGGAGCTCCTGAGAAACAAACAGGATGTCAGATGGATTGGAATAAGAGAGTTGGTCCTTTAATTGCTTGTGATGTTTTTCCTCTTACAGGTTGGATGGTTTGAGTCGAGCGTGAGAGCGGATCCACTTGAGCCCAGAGGATGGTGAACCAGTTTCACAGATGGATGGTTTGGAGGATCAGGCACGAGGACCAGGAACTGAACCCAAGGCAGAACAGGAAGGGATCCAAAGACACAGGAGAACTGGAGACACAGATAACGGGGTTAGTAACTCTTCTTAAAGGGGACCACAGGGACCACAGATGCAAAATTCACTTTTTAATGTATTTTTTTTTTGGTATTTACTTCTTTAAAAAAACAGTCCTAGGGCCAAAGAAATGCACCCAGTGGTATTTACTCTAAGTAGATTTATTTGTCTGGGATACAGACGTCTCGTTTTCAAATCCTGAGGCTTGTGACGTCACAAGCCGTAGCCACAACCCACCCCAAACCTGAGTCCAGCCCCTCACCTAGCAACCCCTGGTTAGGCTCAACCCACTTCAGTATAAAAGACGTGACGGTTGTTTTTCCTGATTTCATCTCATCTTTTGTTTAAATGTTCTTAATTTCATGTGTACAGCACTTTGTTGCAGCTGTGGTTGTTTTAAATGGCTTTATAAATAAAGTATAATTGTTATTTTTACGTTTTATTTCAATTTTTAGCGTACACTATTAGCGATCACTCCCAACGCGCAGCCGGCAGAAATAAAACGAGCAGACCACCGGCGTAGGGACCATCTGCGGGCGTGAGCTGCTGGGAGCTGCTAGCTTTTGAGGTCCGTGGGTCCGGTCAAAGGTTGCCTCATACGGATAAATTAACTGGAGACACTCTGTGAACTTTGTGTGTGTCTGGACTGGAGCAACGATCGCTCCCAAAAGCGCCGCATGCAACAAGCGGAACTGCGGGCGGAGGAGGAAGAGCTATCATCAGCCTCGGAGGTGGGCTAATGCTAAAAGGAGCTGCAAATGGCGGCGCGCGCAGACGGCTTTCGGTAAGTTATCTTAAGCTAGCACTAACAGTAAGTCAAATGAGTAATAAAAAAGAGCTAATTTTAAAACAACAACAGATTAGAGATACTGGCTGTTACAGAGGGCGGAGTAAATGTAAACAGATTTTTGTAGGGCGTGGCTTTCAGAGCTCATTATCATAAACCGGTCGTTTAGAACGGAAGTCAGAAAATGCATAACTAGAAAGGGGATATTTTATTATCTAAGAATTATTTTGTGCATTAAATTGAATGAACATGGTCTGGATAGGCCACAGACATACCATAAAAGTTTATAAAACCAAAATGTGGTCTCCTTTAAGGAAACAAACGGGCTGAGAGCATAAATACCATAAACAGCTCAATGCCCCAGCGAAGAGTAGAACTTGACTGCAGCCTTATATAGTTGAAGGTCTCATCAAGGAGATGACCGGCAGCTGTGGTAATTGGCGGCCATCTTGGGTAAGAGCTGCAGCCAGTAGAACTCTTACAGTACCCCCCCTCAAGAGTCGTCCCTCGGCAACCTGAGGCGCTTCTCAGGATGGGCCCTGAAGAACGAGGAGATCAAGCTCGGATCCAGGATGAATGACCGTGGAATCCAAGACCTCTCCTCCGGTCCGTAGCCCTCCCAGTCCACCAGGTACTGGAAGCCACAACCCCTGCGTCGCACGTCAAGGATGGTCCGAATAGTGACAGCAGGATGGTTGTCGACGATCAGGGCAGGAGGGGGAAGGTCGTCAGGGGGGCACAAAGGACTCACGGAAACGGGCTTGACCTGCGAGACGTGGAAGGTGGGATGGATCCTCATGGAACTGGGGAGCAGAAGTCAAAGTCAACTTTATTGTCAGAACTGCAATATGTACAGGACATAAACAGGATTGAAATTGCATTTCTCTCAGTCCCTCGGTGCAACAGTAACCATTTAAACACTAAAACACTGACACAAGTCTGACTGCAGAGGGGTTAACGAGCTTGACGATGGGAAAGGGGCCAATAAAACGAGGAGCCAGTTTCCTAGGAATGTCCTTCAATTGAATGTCTCTAGTGGACAACCAAACCCTCTGACCCACCTGATAGAGAGGTGCAGACGAGCGGCGGCAATCAGCAAAACGTTTATTTTGGGCCGTCGTACGGAGAAGAGCAGATCTGGCCTGGCGCCAAACACGCCGACATCGCCGGAAGTGATGGAGGACAGACGGGACTGCAATGTCGGACTCCTGGCTAGGGAACAAAGGAGGAGCATAGCCGAGAGATGCCTCAAAAGGTGACATACCTGTAGCCTAGGACTTGTGGGTGTTGTGAGCATATTCCACCTAAACGAGATGCTGACTCCAAGCCGAGGGGTTGGTCCCCACCACACACCGAAGCATGGACTCCAATTCCTGGTTGCATCTCTCCGTTTGGCCGTTCGATTGGGGATGATACCCCGAGGTCAAGCTGGTAGATGCCCCCAGCGTCTTACAAAAGTTGCGCCAAACCTGGGAGATGAACTGAGAGCCACGGTCCGAAACCACATCAGAGGGAATACCATGGACCCTAAACACATGTTGGAGCAGAAGTTGAGCAGTCTCCATCGCAGAGGGGAGCTTAGGAAGAGGAATGAAGTGAGCCGCCTTGGAAAACCGGTCGACGACCGTGAGGATGGCGATGTGTCCATCCGAAGGGGGTAGACCGGTGACAAAGTCCACTGCTATATGTGACCAGGGACGAGCAGGCGTGGGCAGAGGATGGAGGAGTCCTGCGGGCGGTTGGTTCCCAGACTTGTTCCTTACGCATGTAGGACAAGCTGCGACGAATTCCTTGATGTCCTGAGCCATAGTCGGCCACCAGAAGTGTTGCTGGGCCAGAGATAACATGTGGGCAATACCAGGGTGACAAGAGAGTTTGTTAGTGTGGAGCCAAGTCAATACCTTTGATTTTACGTAGGTAGGGACAAAAAGGGTTCCGGGGGGGTCCAGTGCCTGGGTCAGGTTCCATCCTCTGAGCCTCCTTCACCTCCTTCTCGATAGTCCAAGTCAAAGTTCCCACAATGCGGACAGGGGGAATCATCCCCTCCTCAGCGTCCGGAGCATCCGTGGGTGAGAACTGGCGAGAAAGAGCATCAGGTTTGACGTTCTTTGAACCCGGTCTGAAAGTGAGAATGTAGTTAAAGCGGTTGAAAAATAAAGACCATCGTGCCTGTCTGGGTGTCAGTCTCTTAGCATCTCTGAGGTAAGTTAAATTCTTGTGATCAGTCCAAATAACAAAAGGGGTCTCTGTGCCCTCCAACCAATGTCTCCATTCCTCCATGGCTAATTTAACTGCCAACAGTTCACGGTTGCCAACATCACAATTTCTCTCGGCAGGGGATAGACGGCGAGAGAAGTAGGCACATGGATGGACCTTGTTATCCGTGGTAGATCTTTGGGACAACACTGCACCCACACCAGTGTCAGAGGCATCCACCTCCAATATGAATTGACGTTTGGGGTCAAGGTGACTGAGAACAGGTGTAGATGAAAAAAGTTGTTTCAGCTTACCAAAGGCTGCGTCCACCTCAGGTGTCCATCTAAAAGTCCTGTTAGTGGAGGTGAGTTGTGAGAGGGGTGCAGCGATACGGCTGTAATCCTTAATGAAACGTCGAGAAAAGTTAGCAAACCCCAGAAATCGTTGTAACTTTTTCCTGGTTTCGGGAACAGGCCACTCCACCACAGACCTCGTTTTCTCTGGATCAGTCCGGTATCGGCCACCTTCAAAAATAAATCCCAAAAAGGACACGGAAGACACGTGAAATTCACATTTTTCACTATTAACGAATAGTTGATTCTCATAAAGTCTTTTTAATACAGTCCTGACTTATGTTATGTGCTCCTCTTCGTTGTGAGAGTAAATGAGAATGTCATCCAGATACACGAACACAAAATCACCTAAGAAGTCTCTCAGAACGTCATTGACCAGAGCTTGAAATACTGTGGGGGCGTGTGTTAAACCAAAAGGCATAACCAGATATTCAAAATGTCCCAGTGGTGTTCTGAAAGCAGTTTTCCACTCATCACCCTCTTTTATGTGCACTAGATGGTAGGCGTTGCGCAAGTCCAGTTTAGTGAAGATGGTAGCAGACTGAAGTTGCTCATGAATAGAGTCTATGAGTGGGAGAGGATATTTGTTCTTGATAGTAATGGTGTTTAAGCCCCGGTAATCAATGCAAGGCCTCAAAGAGTTGTCTTTCTTCTTAACAAAAAAGAAACCTGCTCCAACTGGCGATGTAGATGGACGTATAATACCTGAGTCAAGGGAGTCTTTAATGTACTCTTTCATAGATTCTCTTTCAGGACCAGAAAGATTATACAAACGACTCGAAGGCAATGGGGCCCCAGGAAGGAGGTCGATGGAACAGTCGTAAGGACGATGAGGGGGCAAAGATAGAGCTTTTTGCTTACTGAACACAGAAGCCAAGTCGTGGTAAACAGAGGGAATACCAGTAGTGTCAACATCCTCCTCAGTGACGTTAGCCTTAGGAAGAATATAGATGGCGGCACGTAAACAGTGTTTCAAACAAAAATCACTCCATCCCTCTACTCTCCCGAGCTCCCAGTTGATGTTTGGGTTGTGTCTCTTCAACCAGGGGTAGCCTAAAATTAATTGTGCATTTGGTGATTCAAGAACATAAAAATCTGTCATTTCATGGTGGTTTCCTGATATTAAATGCAAACCCACAGTGTGAAGTCAAATCAGAAAAAGGAAGAAAAAAGAAAAAAAAAAGAAAAAAAAAACATGCAGTCACATGGACCTAAAAGTGGGACGGACATGAACAGGAAGCAGAAGAAAAGAGGAAGAGAGAGCCAAACAAATGGTAGTAGTGGACTCTTGACAAGAGATCTTGTGTCAACCTGTGTGGAACTGGATGAATCTGTGAACGGGTGAAGAGGCAGCCGGTAAGACTAACTGTATTGTTTGTGAGATTGGACTTTAGTGACTTTAAGGCTTCCTACATTCCTCCAGCTGGGCTTCCAGGGTGTCGGTCGGCTAATTAGCACCCATTAACAGCAACATGTATGTAGCACCCATTAACAGCAACATGTATGAACTGAATATGAACTGAAGTGGTGGATTGTGGTGGAGAAACCTGGTGTTGATTAATTGTTTGTTTATTATTGAACTGATTGTTGTGTTGTTGGGTGGTGGATTTGGTTGTTAAATTAACTGAAAGTTATTTATACTAAATATTTATGATTAACAATAAAAAGTAGTTGTTTAATAAATGTAAATGTTAATAAATGTAAATGTTATATAGAAGGAAAATTAACTTGGAATGCACCTTAAAGCTCCACTGACATCATCTTTTGACTTTTCAAAAAATGGCACAACATATATAAATATTAAGATTGACCCCTGACCGTTTTTGCTAAAATAATGTTAAATGAATGAAATTTCTCCCCCAAAACAGTTTAAAATTAGCGCCATTTTTTTAACACGATAAATAGGGATTTCGCCGTCGCAGGATGATGACGTCATTTAAAGGACTTTCCCTACTGCGCTGCTTGTAAACAATGGACGAGCTACAAACTCGATCCGTCCAATTTAGCCATTTAAAAGTTAATATTTTAGCGGATTGTCTGCAGAGAAGCCAAAGTTATTTCCAGTAAACAGCAGGTTATAATTTTTTTCAGCTCCTGCTGGTTTTTGGAGACTTTTCACTTCATGAGGTGAGCTCAGCTGCTGTGTGGAGTTACATGCATGTGGACGAGGCAGAAGTAATTCTACAACATGTACATCGTCTCCAGCCTCCACAGCACTGAAATGGTAATATATTAGTTAATGTTCCTAATAATTATTCAACATTAATTAATAGTTTAAAAAATTAGTCCCTTTTAAAATATCTGTTAAATATATTATTCTTTTATTTTGTTTGTGTTTTCAGGTTTCCAGGTCTCCAGTCCATCACCTGAGGCTCTTCATGTTGAACCACTAGTACAACCCAGACTTTCACATCACAGCAGGTAAGATTGCATCAACGAAAAGAATACTACTCAACAATATTCTTTGATGTAAATCTGTTGATTTTCTGTGGTTCTGATGAGGGAAGTGACAAAGTGGATGCAGCATTCAGCCCATAATGGACCCAGATGTCCCCTGCGTCCAGACCTACAACACCTGGACATCCATGAGCATGCACGAGGAGGTGGTGGAGTCTGAAGAAGTACAAGCAGCAGGATGAGGAGAAACTAGACCGATGTCCCCTGCGTCCAGACCTACAACACCTGGACAGGAGGATGGACGAGGAGGTGTTGGAGTCATTTTTACAGAGCTGATGAAGTCAAACAACACTTGCTAATATGTGTTAAACTCAATTTATTTTGATAATCTGTTCATATTAATGTTTCCCCAGAGGTTTTCATTTATTTGATAATATGGGATGGTTTTATTTTAATAAAATGTTTCTTTCAACATTCACCAATTTTGTTTTTACTAAAGTATGAGCTGTGAGTTGTAGATGCACGAATGAAAATAAAACAGATACACAAATATTCTCACAAAGAATAACACAAATATTCTCACAAAGAATAACTCAACACTAACAGATAATATAGTGTACTACCGTAACTTTATTTACACATAACTACAGAAACACTTGGTTCATTGTTATCCTTTTTTCTTTTTTCAAACAACATGTTCATTTGAACACTCAGAAAAAAATATTAAATTCATTGATTCATTTTCATCTCAATGCTCTGGCCAGTTGTAGTATTTCTGCATATTTTAATGTCTTGATGCACAAACGTAGCTTTCTGCAGCAGTCCTGATGTTCTACAGATCCTGAAGACGTCTCCATCTGTTGTTTAACAATATCAAGGTTTGTTCTCCACCTCGGTCCACTCTTCAGGTGAAGACATTTCTGTGAATCCTCGCTCGTCCACGCTCCTGGATGTCCAGGTGTTGTAGGTCTGGACGCAGGGGACATCTGGGTCCATTATGGGCTGAATGCTGCATCCACTTTGTCACTTCCCTCATCAGAACCACAGAAAATCAACAGATTTACATCAAAGAATATTGTTGAGTAGTATTCTTTTCGTTGATGCAATCTTACCTGCTGTGATGTGAAAGTCTGGGTTGTACTAGTGGTTCAACAGGAAGAGCCTCAGGTGATGGACTGGAGACCTGGAAACCTGAAAACACAAACAAAATAAAATAAAAGAATAATATATTTAACAGATATTTTAAAAGGGACTAATTTTTTAAACTATTAATTAATGTTGAATAATTATTAGGAACATTAACTAATATATTACCATTTCAGTGCTGTGGAGGCTGGAGACGATGTACATGTTGTAGAATTACTTCTGCCTCGTCCACATGCATGTAACTCCACACAGCAGCTGAGCTCACCTCATGAAGTGAAAAGTCTCCAAAAACCAGCAGGAGCTGAAAAAAATTATAACCTGCTGTTTACTGGAAATAACTTTGGCTTCTCTGCAGACAATCCGCTAAAATATTAACTTTTAAATGGCTAAATTGGACGGATCGAGTTTGTAGCTCGTCCATTGTTTACAAGCAGCGCAGTAGGGAAAGTCCTTTAAATGACGTCATCATCCTGCGACGGCGAAATCCCTATTTATCGTGTTAAAAAAATGGCGCTAATTTTAAACTGTTTTGGGGGAGAAATTTCATTCATTTAACATTATTTTAGCAAAAACGGTCAGGGGTCAATCTTAATATTTATATATGTTGTGCCATTTTTTGAAAAGTCAAAAGATGATGTCAGTGGAGCTTTAAAGATGCACTTTACACACTTTAAAGAGTTTAAGTAGTTACTGGTTCATTTAATTTTGACTACTTTGTGGGTTTAATCCACAATGGGTGCTCAATATTATTTATATAATTTATTTTCTGTGTATTGAGTGAAATAATAACTTTTATTTAGAAGTAATTGTATGTTTCTTTGGGTTTGTTTAAAGGTTTTTACCTGCTTCTGGACCAAATTGGAGCATTTCTTGTCACTAATAAATAAAAGGTGGTCAAAAGAAGAAAATTGCTTGGTCCTTTGAGTAAGACCCTGTTAAATCAAGTTTACATGAATTTATCCATCCCTTCTCAAGTGGGGAAGCTGCACAGTTTAAGAAGATAACTTGACACACAGTCTTACACCGAATTTGTCCTACAACATCCCCTGTGACACCAGCTACAGATAATGGGTCAACCGTTTGAGTTGGGATAGATAATTCTTTAACTAAATTCAGTGACGTGCGGTGAGGTTCATGGCTGGTGAGGCACACTGACTTCATCACAGTCAGATCTTATATACATGAACCCTACAGAGTAGTTTATTCGCCATTTGATTGGAAGCAGTTAACGGGTTGTGTTTAAAATTTCATATCGGCAATCTTTACACATACAAACAAACAATGATGAGTCCAGCTAACAACAACACAAACCCATACCCCACTGAACATAAGAGGATCTGCGGTGGAAGTCATCTCCAGCTACAACTACTTGGGTGTAATGAATGACTACATCAGCTGGAGCAACAACACCACCAGCCTGATCAACAAAGCTCATCAGAGACTCTACTTCCTCAGACAGCTGAGACGAGCTGGTCTGAGAAGCTCAGTCCTCACCTCCTTCTACAGGTGTGCAGTGGAGAGCATCCTGTGCTCCAGCATCAACATGTGGCATGGAGGCTGCACAGAAGATGTTGGAGTCAGTCTCCCCACTATCACAGACATCTACACCTCCAGATGCAGGAAGAGGGCCACCTGCATCATGAAAGACCCCACTCACCCAGCACACACACTTTTTGCCCCACTCCCCTCAGGACGGAGGTTGAGGAGCATCAAGTGTAGAACCACTAGACTGAGGAACAGCTTCTACCCTGAGGCTGTTAGACTCATGAATATCTAACCAGAATAATCACTGTGAAAAATCACATCATGTTGCTGCTGATCTGTTTCATGTTGCTGCTGATCTGTTTCATGTTGCTGCTGATCTGTTTCATGTTGCTGCTGATCTGTTTCATGTTGCTGCTGATCTGTTTCATGTTGCTCTGTTCATTCGTGCCCATCTGCTCATACAGACTCATGTTCGTGCTGCTGTTTGGAGTGTTTTTTCTATGCTATTAGTGCTTAGTGTTTTGTTAGTTGATGTTTTTCTTAGTTCATATCTTAGATGTTATTACTGTTCTTCTTTTACATTTTATTGTTGGATATAACTGGGACCCTGTGTATATTATCTCGTTTCATCATCACATGTACCACATGTTGTGCCAATGACAATAAAGATTCTCTGACCTCTGACCTAATACAAACTGTAGCACACAAAAAAGCACATTTAATTTGGAGAAAAAAATATTTTAGTCTTACCTTTACTTATAAATGAAGTCCATGCGCCGCTCCTTCTGAACAAAGGCGTCAATGACTTTTTTGTAGAAGTCTTCCTTCTTGGCTTTCAGTTTTAAAAGTCTCTCTGCTTCGATGGAGATCAGTGAAAGAGAAGAAAGCCTTCCTTGATCAGTCCTGTTTCGACTGCATGTTTTTATTCTTTTCAGCGCTGAGAATGACCGCTCCACCGATGCTGTGGTAGCTGGAACAGTGAGCACTAGCTGAAGCAACTTTGTCGCTTCAGGAACAGTTGGAATGAGATCTTTCTGGACCAAAAACCTGAGAAGCTGTCCAGGAGATTTACATTCATCTCTCACTGTTTGTGAACCATACAGTCCAATGAGATCCGCCTTCAGTTTCACCAAGTCAAAGAATTTGGCATATTTTGACATGCTCTGCAGTTTTGCGTCATCAAAACGTCGTGACATTTCACTGAATTTTGTGCAATCCACCAAACCAGGAAAAGCCAGCTACCCAAAATGATCAAACCTAGCCTTCATCTGATTGTTGATGTTATCCATAATGTTTAGGGCTGAACGATTTTGGAAAATAATCTAATTGCGATTTTTTTTCTATAAATTGCGATTGCGATTTAAAATGCGATTTTTTTAAAAATACCTTCTCAAGTATTTTTCAACAAACAGAAGCAATAAATCAATCTGTTTTATAATAAACAATGTCAGATTTATTTAAAGCAGAGATTAAATAAAGCAAGCAAATGTATGACTTTTCTTTTCACCATTTCTATTTTTTCTTGTTTCATAAACACAATAGTATACAAGTTAAGTGAACTTCCTAACTACTGTCTGAACTTCACATGACAGTTAATAAATAAAAATAAAAAATTAGATATAAAAAAATTAAACTTACTGCTTTCCAGCCAGTAACATCATAAAAAATAAAGTGCAAAAAACAAAGAGAATCTGCTTTAACCAACTCGTTCTGGGAATTCAAACTCAGTGAACACAAAATAAACTAGTATCTGTTCTTATTAAATGTTTTAGATGTAAAGTTAAAAATAAAAAAACTCTTGGAACAATAATGTAAACATTCAGTCAGTAACAGCAGGATGCAGAGCCTTGTGAACAGACTCCAACACCTCAAAATCCTGCCAGGTTATTATAAGGGAGCGTGCATAACAGTCACCTGACAGCACCTGAGAAATGGCTTTGAGCTGCTCTAACACTTCATTTCTTTGGATCCCCATCTTGTTGGACATTCAGTGATGAGGCTGTGTTCAGAAAGTTTGAGCTCCCTCTTCAGTCATTGCTGCTGCCTTCTTCCAACTGTGGGAGAGACACTCTGTCATGTCCTGTAATACAAAATAAAATAAATAAATACACACATTCACATCCTCACCTCTCACTCGTGCAAAAATTGAGGACCAGAAAAATCTTCTCACGTTGTTAGTTAAAAACAATGTACAGGTTTTAGCTTTTCCCAGTTTGTCAACGTTAAGTGAATGCAAAACGTGATGACTAAATAGCTTCACATTACTGAACATAATAATTAACATTTTATTTAAAACAGACAATAAAAAGGATAGTATAATAGTTGTGACATCACGACCAGGTTTGGTAATAGGTACATGTAATGAGAAAATGCATCACCTCATCTAAATAGCTATGCTAAAGCTAAGATAACAACATTAAACACCGCTAGTTTTTTTAAAACAGCTTGCGCAAAACGTGTGTGTTACTGGTTCTGTATTAATTCATATCACTAACGACAAAACTGTTTTTTTTTTAAATCAGATAATGAATGCGCTTTTTCACGAAGAACGTTAGCTTGCTGAGCTAGCTGCTAACAGGGCAGCGTCAACAACAGGCCCGGTCACATGACCAGCTTGCGCTCTGTTTCTCTCCCGCGGTCTCATCAGATACACGTTTACATGGACTAACACCTGAATTTTTAACTTTTATGACTTCTGTCGAGCCTGAGGCCATTGTGTTAGAGCGTGCAGTGTCCCCCTCCCTGCCTGCTCGGTTTTGCTCCGCTCGGCTCACTCCCAAGTCACGTGACCAGTCAAATCGCAGCCCGTGCGATTAGTGAATCGCGTTTTAACATATCACGAGATAATCGCGTGCAGCTTTAATAATGTTACAGAATGTCTGTCTTTGGTTATTTCTGGTCGGCTGTCTGGTTCCACTCTCTGTCAGGCCAAGTTCTTCACATTTCCTCTCAAACCGGTCATAGAAACTGTCGAACTCCAGTCCAATGTACGTGAGAGCTGCAACGTGTCACGGATACATGCAAGACAATATTCAATGTCCATCATTTTGTTCTGCAGCACTCTGAAAAGTGCATCAGTTACACTGAAAATGTCCTCATATGCCAGAAGGAGAAAGCATGTGGATGATTTTGACAGCCACCATCGTATCCTGCTGCCATCATCAGCGTGTCATTGTCCCAGCCATCAGGATTTTCTATGATGATCTGAAATAGGGCCCGCAGATCCTTTTGGTACATGCTTATTGTCTGCAGCAGCCTGGAGTTAGAGCTCCATCTTGTTGGCGTTGCTCTGGGTAACCGGCGCTTGACAATATTGTCCAGCAAGTGAGTGCGTTTTGTGGACTTGTTGAAAAATGACGCTAGTCCCTCAGCTGTTTTAAAAAATATACGACACTCGGGCATGCACTTAGCTGAATGCAACAGCACCAAGTTCAGCTTGTGTGCGTAACAGTGCGTAAACATGGCTTCGGGCACTTTTTCTTTAATTTTAGCTTGCACGCCATTAAGTTCTGATGCCATGACAGCGGCTCCATCATAGGTCTGAGCTACAAGCTTTTCAGTAAGTCATACTTCTCCAACACTCCCAGGACATATTCAGCAACGGCAGAAGCACGTCTGTCCTCACTCACATCATCAAAGCCCAAGAAGGCCTCCTTCACCTCACAGTCCACTTCAGTTGTAGCCACATAACGCAGTATGACAGAGATCTGAGCCTTGTTTGTGACATCTGTGCTCTCATCAACTTCTACAGCAACAAATGGGGCTGCACTGATTTCATTTTTAATGTCATTCCTGATTACATCACCGACCGCTTCGATTAAATCATTCTGTATTCTGTTAGACAAGCCAGAAAATACAGTAGATGTCTCCAGATGTCTAGCTAGCCTGTCATTATTTTCTGCAAAAGCATGCAATAATTCAACATAGTTGCCACGATTGGCAGAGCCTGCACTCTCATCATTTCCACGAAAAGCTAGCTGCTGCTTGGCTAGGAAGCAGGTGGCATTGATAAGATCTTTTAAAATTTCTCTGTTCTCTTTTACCTTAGCATTGTGGATGCTGATGTTGAGTCGTTGCTGTTCGTCCAAAGCCAAGTCAATCCTGGACATCCCAAACGTTTTTAGCGCGATCTGGCTTTGAATATGGGCGGCCGACTGCTCATGTTTATTGAGGCTTCTTGGCAAAATTTTCAGGTCACAATATCCCATCTGAGTCCAGACATTGTCAGAAGTTGAGAAAAGCAGGCAGGAGTAGCAGAAAAGGCGGTTTCTTGCTGGACATCCACACAACCAGCTTTTTTGTGTGTACCACTCTGTTTTAAAAGAGCGGGACTTCTGTCCCGTAGTCTGAAGAAGACCTTTTAGCTCCGGTGTTGGTCGTCCTTTTAGTAATACCTCCTGCTTCGATTGAAAATCCAATTTAGAAAATTGTTTTAGTTTACAAATGTACTCCTCCATTGCAAAATTATAGCTAATAATCGCTATCACTCAGGATCCAATCTGTCACACTTCCTCCTGCAGCGGCGCGGAGCAGGTGCAGCCAAGCAGAAACCCAGTGGACCCACTAGCCCCTCCTCCTCCTCCTCCTGCTCTCCTCCAGGAGCCCGAGGCTCGCCTCGACCGGCACTTTTTCACAGCCGTTTATGATCGCTCATCAAAAAAACACGTTACTACAGTTTTTGACAAAAACACTATACATTATTCACCAGCTAAACTATAGAAATTTAGTTTATATAGTAAAAGTATTTGGACATTTTAATAGCGACATAAAATGTGCAGGAACTGCACAGTCAGCCGAGTGATTGCGCAATCGGCTGTTGAAGCGCAGCAGCTGGTGCCTCACGAACGTCTCTTCTTAGTACGGTATTTAAAGAAAAATAAGAAAAATTGGTGATTTTGAATTTAAAAAATAACTTAAAACTGGTTTAGTTTTAAGCAAAATAAGTTTATAATACAAATCAAAGGATAAATACAATAATTACATTTTTTTTTTCAATTTACTTTTTTTCTTTTTTTCCCATGATGACAGGGGAGGCACGGCCTCACTTGCATCCCCTGACCGCACGTCACTGACTATTCATACTAATTAAATTCTCCTCAGCACTAGAGTCTACCAGTGCAGAAACAGAGAGACAATCTTGGGAGGTTTGGAGTGTCATTTTTAATGTGAGTCGACAAGTGGCAGAAAAATTGGAAGCTCCCACCAGTATTTCTCTTCTTACTGGTGGGACCTCTCGTTTCCCAGCAACGGGCAGTTGCGCAAATAATGGCCAGACTCTCCACAATAATTGCACAGATTCAAGCTCCTTCGTCTCTGTCTCTCTTCAGGAGATAGATGAGCCCGCCCCACCTGCATTGGTTCGGGTTCTGGTAGTGCACGCAGATGAGTAGCTGGACCAATTGGTGAAGGAGACTCGGAAACAAAGTCTCTCTGGGGCTTGTAGTCGTTGGAGTGTTTCTGTAGGCGTTTCGCTCACCTGCCGCTGTTGTGAACTCGGAAGTGGGGAGCCTCTGGTAATTGTAGTTTCTCTCCCGGAAACGTTCTCGAAGACGTTCGTTGATGCAAACGGCGAGGTTTACAAGTTCATCCAGACTGCCAGGTTTATCACGGCAAGCAGTGGTGTAGTCTACATTTTTGTAGTGGGTATACTGTGCTTAGAGACAAAAACCTGTCCGGAGGACCTACTTAATTTTTCCTTTTTCTACCTCGATTACTGTACCAGTAATAATACTAGAATCTACTGATTCACTAGACTGTAAGCATGTGTCGACAATTACATTCATTATTACCTTTCATTATTACTTGCATACACTTTTGCATTATGACCAACTAAAACGTGAAAATGAAATGATCACACACACACACACACACACAATATATATATATAATATATATATAATTTCTCATGTAATATACTGTACTAAACTTTTGAAAGATATGATTATCAGACTATTTTAAAATTATCAAGTCATAATATGTTAATGTTGGAAATATATCAATTAAACCTTATATACAAATTGGTTCCCATATTTTTTTATATTTACCTAATTTTTTGTTCCTCCATTCCAACCAGGGATGTCTGTTTTTAAATTCCCGAGCCTGACTTTCACTCCACAAGGCTGGCCAATTTGGATCTAAAAATGAAACAAGGAGTTTTAAAACAGAGTAAAAAGCATAGCATTTTGTTGATTATTGGAGTGACAGACTTTGTCACAAACAAATCATTTTTATATTCACATATTTATTTATATGAAATGTTACTGTAAAATTCTGGACAGTAACCGTGTTTCCATCAAGGTTTCTTGATGCGCATTTTGGAGTTTGGCATCAGAAAAGGTCGATAAAAACATGCAGTTACTTGCTGCTTGAGCTAGCTTCAGCTAACTTGTACTAGCCAACACTTACCTGGGGAAATGCAGATATCAACCTCATTATGGCTGGTTTCGGCCGTCGAACTGGTAGGTTCTTCTAATGTTGTCTCTGTAGCTTCGGATTCAGCTGGTTTATAAAAACATTCAAAAAGTGTAGCTTGTTTCCTTTTCATTTTGAGTCTGTCGTCGTTAGCGAAAATGCTCTACCTACACCGTCTGTCCCGTTTTATTGAACTTGTGCCCGCCTGCATCCCGAGCAGCCAATCATAAAGGAGCTTCTTAAGAAACCAATCACAGAGCAGAGAACTATGGTAGTGAGCTCAGCTCAGCCAATGGCTGTGAGCCTCACGTACAATACGAGGAACACAAAACTATGGCAGCCGCGAGAGTCGCTGATGATTTTATGAGCGAACATTATCTTTATGCAACGCGTGTTTGTTACGTATCATTGGGCACATTTAAGTGGTTATACGGAAATCCCCAAGCTTTTTTTTCATTCAACCTTTATTTATACAGGCTAGCCTCGTTGAGTCACGGGGACTCATTTACAAGAGGGACCTGCCTCACTCACACCAAACAACCATCCACTCTCACACTCACACCTAGGGTCAATTTAGAGTCACCAATCAGCCTAACAAGCATGTTTTTTGGTCTGTGGGAGGAAACCGGAGTACCCGGAGGAAACCCACGCATGCACGGGTAGGGGTGTAACGATACACAAAACTCACGAGACGAGACGAGAAAATCACAGATCTCGCGAGAACGAGACGAGATTTTAACATTAGTTCAAGAAAACTTCAAAGATCGGTTTTATGCCGCAAAAAGGCTTTTATTCTGTTTTAACATGTATTACAAACCCAACTGATGTCTTCATTTTACTGATTGAATCTCCTTAGACCTTAGAACGTTCAACTTTGTTAAAAAAAATAGATATTCACGCAGGACTTTCCAAAAATTGAACATAAATATCCGCATCAGCGCTGAATCTGCAGCCGTCACTCACCAGTGTTGCCAGATTGGGCGGTTCACCGCGATTTTCCTTCTGACTTTTGCGGGTAAAGAGTGCTTTGGGTGGGTGGGACTCTATCTGGCAACACCGGTCACACCGGTGTTTACACGCGTGTCTTTACATTCGGGGCAGCGTCGGCAGCGCCGGGACCCTCCATCAATGTAGAGGCGTCTGCGGCACCGGGACCCTCCATCAGTAGTTGGGGCGTCTTCTATAGCAACTTCATCCGGCGAAGCCATGCTGTCCGTGACGCTGACTTGCTAGGGGCTCTGCTAGCGCTAGCATTAGCATCTCGCGAGACAACGTTACCTCTCAACGAGAGATATCGCGGGAGTTTAATATCACGAGATCTCGTACAACGAGATCTCGTTACATGCCTAATGCACGGTAGAACATGCAAACTCCACCCAGAAAGGCCCCGGACCGGGATTTGAACTGGCAACCTTCTCACTGAGAGGCAGCAGCTCTACCAGTTGTGCCACTGTGCTGCCCAAACAAAAAGCTGCCCAAGCTTTTCTAGTGGGTATACGGCGTATACCAGCGTATCACGTAGACTACACCACTGACGGCAAGCGATTTGGTCCTTAACAATGTCCAACAAGGAATTTAAAAATGTACCTTGTAATGATAGTTCATTCCAACCGGTCTGGGCAGCGGTGACGCGGAACTCGAGGGCGTGTTCCGCTACTGGTCGTCGACCCTGACGTAATCCCAGAAGTCGCTTTACGGCATTGGGTTGTTGCATCGGCCGGTCGAATATCCTGCAAAACTCTTGTAAAAAGGCATCGTATGGGACAGAATCCAAATCGTGAGACAACAGGAAGGAATTGGCCCATCTCAATGCTTCACCCTTTAGCTGGCTAACGAGGTAAGTTATCTTGGAAATGCTGGTAGCATATGTGTGGGGTACCCCCTTAAAAGCCAATTTACATTGAAGCAAAAATCCTCCACAATTCTCAGGGTCACCAGAAAAGAACTCAGAAGGTTTTACCGCTAGTTGAGCCGTGGAATGGTTCTCGGGGACGAAGGCGGTGGCGCCGGACTCCTGAGGAGCTGTAGGTGCATCCGAAGATGAGAGCCTTTGGTTCAAAGTGTACACCATGTTTCCCAGATCTTGAACGCTGGACTGAGCGGCTTGTTGCTGCAAAGAGAGACGTTCAAACATGTTTTCTAGTCTGTCCATTCGTTGTTCCTGCGAAGTGGATGACGCTTGCTCGCTCCTGATCTCGCTCTGGGTTTTGTGTGGCTGGGGCATTCTGTAATGATTTCAGTAAACCCAGATTAGTACGAGACCCGGAACGAGACAAGACTCCACAAGATAAAAAATTAAACAGTGTTTGTGCAGGTGACTATTTACAGGTGGTCCTCTGGAGCTCCTGAGAAACAAACAGGATGTCAGATGGATTGGAATAAGAGTTGGTCCTTTGATTGCTCGTGATGTTTTTCCTCTTACAGGTTGGATGGTTTGAGTAGAGCGTGAGAGCGGATCCACTTGAGCCCAGAGGATGGTGAACCAGTTTCACAGATGGATGGTTTGGAGGATCAGGCACGAGGACCAGGAACTGAACCCAAGGCAGAACAGGAAGGGATCCAAAGACACAGGAGAACTGGAGGCACAGAGAACAAGGTTAGTAACTCTTCTTAAGGAAACAAACAGGCTGAGAGCATAAATACCATAAATAGCTCAATGCCCCAGCGAAGAGTAGAACTTGACTGCAGCCTTATATAGTTGAAGGTCTCATCAGGGAGATGACCGGCAGCTGTGGTAATTGGCGGCCATCTTGGGTAGGAGCTGCAGCCAGTAGAACTCTTACAGTACCCCCCCTAAAGAGTCGCCCCTCGGCGACCTGAGGCGCTTCTCAGGATGGGCCCTGAAGAACGAGGAGATCAAACTCGGATCCAGGATGAACGACTGAGGTATCCAAGACCTCTCCTCTGGTCCGTAGCCCTCCCAGTCCACCAGGTACTGGAAGCCACGACCCTTGTGTCGCACGTCAAGGATGGTCTGAACAGTAAAAGCAGGATGGTTGTCGATGATCCGGGCAGGAGGAGGAAGGTCGTCAGGGAGGCACAAAGGACTCACGGAAACGGGCTTGATCTGAGAGACGTGGAAGGTGGGATGGATCCTCATGGAACTGGGAAGTAGAAGTCTGACTGCAGAGGGGTTAATGAGCTTGACGATGGGAAAGGGGCCAATAAAACGAGGAGCCAGTTTCCTAGGAACGTCCTTCAATTGAATGTCTCTAGTGGACCACCAAACCCTCTGACCCACCCGATAGAGAGGTGCAGACGAGCGGCGGCGATCGGCAAAATGTTTATTTCGGGCCGCCGTACGGAGAAGAGCAGATCTGGCCTGGCGCCAAACACTCCGACATCGCCGGAAGTGATGGAGGACCAACGGGACTGCAATGTCGGACTCCTGGCTGGGAAACAAAGGAGGTGCATAGCTGAGAGATGCCTCAAAAGGCAACATACCCGTAGCCGAGGACTTGTGGGTGTTGTGAGCATACTCCACTCAAATGAGATGCTGACTCCAAGCCGAGGGGTTGGTCCCCACCACACACCGAAGCATGGACTCCAAGTCCTGGTTGCATCTCTCCATTTGGCCGTTCGATTGGGGATGATACCCCGAGGTCAAGCTGGTAGACGCCTCCAGCGTCTTACAAAAGCTGCGCCAAACTGGGAGATGAACTGAGGGCCACGGTCCGAAACCACATCAGGGGATTACCATGGACCCTAAACACATGTTGGAACAGAAGTTGAGCAGTCCCCATCGCAGAGGGGAGCTTAGGAAGAAGAATGAAGTGAGCCGCCTTGGAAAACCGGTCAACGACCGTGAGAATGGGGGTGTGTCCGTCCGAAAGGGGTAGACCGGTGACAAAGTCCACCGCTATATGCGACCAGGGATGAGCAGGCGTGGGCAGAGGATGGAGGAGACCTGCAGGCGGATGGTTCCCAGACTTGTTCCTTGCGCATGTAGGACAGGATGCGACAAACTCCTTGATGTCCCGAGCCATAGTCGCCACCAGAAGTGTTGCTGGGCCAGAGATAACATGCGGGCAATACCAGGGTGACAAGAGAGTTTGTTAGTGTGGAGCCAAGTCAATACCTTTGATTTTATGGAGGTAGGGACAAAAAGGGTTCGGGGGGGTCCAGTGCCTGGGTCAGGTTTCACCCTCTGTGCCTCCTTCACCTCCTTCTCGATAGTCCAAGTCAAAGTGCCCACAATGCGGACAGGGGGAATCATCCCCTCCTCAACGTCCGGAGCATCCGTGGGTGAGAACTGACGAGAAAGAGCATCAGGTTTGACGTTCTTTGAACCCGGTCTGAAAGTGAGAATGTAGTTAAAGCGGTTGAAAAATAAAGACCATCGTGCCTGTCTGGGTGTCAGTCTCTTAGCATCTCTGAGGTAAGTTAAATTCTTGTGATCAGTCCAAATAACAAAAGGGGTCTCTGTGCCCTCCAACCAATGTCTCCATTCCTCCATGGCCAATTTAACTGCCAACAGTTCATGGTTGCCAACATCATAATTTCTCTCGGCAGGGGATAGACGGTGAGAGAAGTAGGCACATGGATGGACCTTGTTATCCGTGGTAGATCTTTGGGACAACATTGCACCCACACCAGTGTCAGAGGCATCCACCTCTAATATGAATTGACGTTTGGGGTCAGGGTGACTGAGAACAGGTGTAGATGAAAAAAGTTGTTTCCGCTTACCAAAGGCTGTGTCCGCCTCAGGTGCCCATCTAAAAGTCCTGTTAGTGGAGGTGAGTTGCGAGAGGGGTGCAGCGATACAGCTGTAGTCCTTAATGAAACGTCGATAAAAGTTAGCAAACCCCTGAAATCGTTGTAACTGTTTCCTGGTTTCGGGAACGGGCCACTCCACCACAACCCTCGTTTTCTCTGGATCAGTCCGGTATTGGCCACCTTCAAAAATAAATCCCAAAAAAGACACGGAAGACATATGAAATTCACATTTAATAATAATAATAATGAATTCCATTTATAATGCACTTTTCATTAATAAAAATCTCAAAGTGCATTTTTCACTCTTAAGGAAGAGTTGATTCTCATACAGTCTTTTTAATATAGTCCTGACTTGTGTCATGTGCTCCTCTTCGTTGTGAGAGTAAATGAGAATGTCATCCAGATACACGAACACAAAATCACCTAAGAAGTCTCTCAGAACGTCATTGACCAGAGCTTGAAATACTGCGGGGGCGTTGGTTAAACCAAAAGGCATAACCAGATATTCAAAATGTCCCAGTGGTGTTCTGAAAGCAGTCTTCCACTCATCTACCCTCTTTTATGCGCACTAGATGGTAGGCGTTACGCAAGTCCAGTTTAGTGAAGATGGTAGCAGACTGAAGTTGCTCATGAATAGAGTCTATGAGTGGGAGAGGATATTTGTTCTTGATAGTAATGGTGTTTAAGCCCCGGTAATCAATGCAAGGCCTCAAAGAGTTGTCTTTCTTCTTAACAAAAAAGAAACCTGCTCCAACTGGCGATGTAGATGGACGTATAATACCTGAGTTAAGGGAGTCTTTAATGTACTATGTAATGTAGATTCTCTTTCAGGACCAGAAAGATTATACAAACGACTCGAAGGCAGTGGGGCCCCAGGAAGGAGGTTGATGGAACAGTCGTAAGGACGATGAGGGGGCAAAGATAGAGCTTTTTGCTTACTGAACACAGAAGCCAAGTCGTGGTAAACAGAGGGAATACCAGTAGTGTCAACATCCTCTTCAGTGATGTTAGCCTTAGGAAGATTATAGATGGCGGCACGTAAACAGTGTTTCAAACAAAAATCACTCAATCCCTCTACTCTCCTGAGCTCCCAGTTGATGTTTGGGTTGTGTCTCTTCAACCAGGGGTAGCCTAAAATTAATTGTGCGTTTGGTGATTCAAGAACATAAAAATCAGTCATTTCATGGTGGTTTCCTGATATTAAATGCAAACCCACAGTCTTACACCAAATTTGTCCTACAACATCCCCTGTGACACCAGCTACAGATAATGGGTCAACCGTTTGAGTGGGGATAGATAATTCTTTAACTAAATTATACTAATTAAATTTTCCTCAGCACCAGAGTCTACCAGTGTAGAAACAGAGAGACAATCTTGAGAGGTTTGGAGTGTCATTTTTAATGTTAGTCGACAAGTGGCAGAAAAATTGGATGCTCCCACCAGTATTTCTCTTCTTACTGGTGGGACCTCTCGTTTCCCAGCAACGGGCAGTTGTGCAAATAATGGCCAGACTCTCCACAATAATTGCACGGATTCAAGCTCCTTCGTCTCTGTCTCTCTTCAGGAGACAGATGATCCCGCCCCACCTGCATTGGTTCGGGTTCTGGTAGTGCACGCAGACAAGTAGCTGGACCAATTGGTGAAGGAGACTCGGAAACAAAGTCTCTCTGGGGCTTGAAGTTCGTTGGTCTTTCTGTAGGCGTTTCGCTCACCTGCCGCTATCGTGAACCCGGAAGTGGGGAGTCTCTGGAAATTGTAGTTCCTCTCCCGGAAACGTTCTCGAAGACGTTCATCGATACAAACGGCGAGGTTTACAAGTTCATCCAGACTGCCAGGTTCATCACGGCAAGCAATTTGGTCCTTAATAATGTCCGACAAGGAATTTAAAAATGTACCTTGTAATGATAGTTCATTCCAACCGGTCTGGGCAGCGATGACGCGGAACTCGAGAGCGTGTTCCGCTACTGGACGTCGACCCTGACGTAGTCCCAGAAGTCGCTTTACGGCATTGGATTTTTGAATCAGCCGGTCGAATATCCTGCAAAAGTCTTGTAAAAACACATTGTATGGGACAGAATCCAAATCGTGAGACAACAGGAAGGAATTGGCCCATCTTTTTTTTTTTTTTTTCCATTTATAGATGGCCTCCCTTCACACCTTATAGCCATCCTCTCACTCCAATATATATATTTTTAATTTAATTTGTATTATTATTATTATTATTATTATTATTATTATTATTATTATTATTATTATTATTATTATTATTTTATTTTATTTATTTATTTTTTTTTAAGAGAGAAAGAAAGAAAAGAGAAAGTAAGACAACAAATCAACAATTATCAACCAAAAGAGCACAAGGCAAACACACCCAACCTCCGTCCACAATCCTGCAAAGCACATGACAGAACACAACAATGGAACATACATGCATAAAGACTAATAATATTCATGAGCTTGCAGTAGAATTCTATAAATACACATACCCATACCTACAAATATATATATAAGTATACATACATATACTTTTATATTCATTTATATACCCATCTACATATCTGCATATATCTATATATACATCCCTGCATCCATTTGTGTGTGGTTGTGAGCATGCATAAGTGTATAAGGTTCCTCCAATAGAACATTTAGTAGCGACTGTGAAGCATCAGAGATCCGTCCCCCCAAAGCCCGAGGCAGACGAAGGAGCGATCAAAGCCCAAGACCCCAGGAAGGACCCCGAGCCCAGAGTCCCCAGGACCGCCCGAACAGGACGAGCCACTAGCCCACTCCCCAGATCCTACCAAGGGGAAGAACCGGACGAACCCCTACCAGCGACCACATACAATGACCCCCCGGTGTCGCCCGCGACAAATTCACAGGCCCCCGCCGGAGCCCGCTGCACCGACGTAGCCCCAGGGCCGGTCACCGAGGCCCGGGCACCGGGGACGCCCACCCCTCAGGCCCAGACCCGACCGGACCAGAGGGCACGAGCCCCACCAAGCAGCCACCAGGCCGTGCCGACAAACGCCCAAGCGCCCAACCCCAGATAGTGAGGGCCCCAAGCACGCCCGCAGGCAAAGGAACACCCACCAGGGGGCCACGTGGCAGGAGCGCGACACTAAGTAGCCTCAGAAGTATCAGAGAGGGGGCAGTCCAAGTCCCAGCCTGACACTTAAACATTCATACACAGACACACTCATTCAGACCCACCCTCATCCTCACCCTCAGTCACAGAAAGACAAACAATAACGACACGTTCCATTCATAATCCCGATGCACACTCTATACCCCCTAGGTCCAAGACATGTACCTGCTCCCTGCGTGGGGCAGCCCACATCCAAACCCAGGAGGTAGGCCCATTCATTCTGGGGTGGAGAGTAGCAGACATCCAAGATCCGGCCCACCCCGCGCCCTGCCGACAGGACAGGACAGGACACCCGAGTCCAAGCAGCCCCAGGGGGAGCGCACTGCCAGCCCCGCCCACGGCGAACCCGCAGGCCCCGAACCCCCCCACACCCCAGCACAACCCCTGACAGCCCACCCCCAGAATAAATACCCAGAGGGCGGGGCCTCTGGCGTGACGTTGACATCCTAGCCGTAAAGGCGTGATTGTATTCCTTCAGGTAATCGCGCGGGGGCGCAATTCCCATAGCAAGTATGTTGCACCGAGTGACTGACTGATAAAGGAACCTGTGTCACCACTCGAGTCCACAACAGTCATGTCTAGCCTGTGACAAGTTAGTGTTCAAAAAGTGGCAATGTAGAATCCACGTCTCCAAATGGGGTTCTTTAAATCTCAACAGCTTACATTTCACACAAAAAGCGCTAATCAGTTCACGTGTCCTCTGTCCATGTTCATCCCAACAAGGTCATGTCAACGGCATTGCTATACTTAACACATTCAGGTGGAATCTTCCAGAAGATTTATGTTCAGCAGATATGTGTAGCATTGTTTCTGTTTTTAAACGTTTGTGTTAAAATGTATGTTTAAGTGCAACATGAAAAGAGAGCCAAATACTCTGGAGCTGTAAGAA
>JBBPBX010038869.1:0-14118 GCA_038048925.1 Garcialebias charrua
TTATTTGACCAAGATATGATGAAGTATATGATGAAGTATATGATTTGAGAAGAGGCTTTTTATTTCCTTCAGCCTCTCTGAAGGAACAAGCAGCCTCTGGGGGTTTGGGTCGGTTCTGAACTGAACACGGAGCAGAGAAACCAGACGATGTCCATGTTAACGTTAAAGACTGCAGCTTCATGAACCTCTGGCCACAGCTGCACGTGTTGTTAAAAACTACAGCTTCAAGATGGACAACCTCTCAGGGTGTGGATGGATGCAAGAGGAAATGCGACCCCAGGTTGATCCGTGGGAGAGTGTGTGGTAGGATCCACTCCAAGGTTCTGGTCCACCATCTGTAACATTTTGAATCCTAATGGGCTCCATCAGGATCCCACATACAGGTATGTGAAAAACCAAGTTGGACAGGAAGTCACCAAAAACACAAGTGAAACTCACAGTTTCAGGAGAAATGGCCTCAAGTACCAGATTGACATGAGCTCAAATAAAAACAAAAGGATTTATAAAAATTAAAAAAAGGCTGACATGGAGCCATTACAACAAAACAAACTGTAGGGCACCAAAACATGGCCATGAGGAACACACGATTCAGACTGACTGAGGTGAAAACTGAAGGACTTTACAACAGAAAGTGTTCGACTTAAAGGGTTTGAGTCTCATGGAAATAAAAATGTAAGTTGGTGCCACAGGACATTTCTACCTTTAGAAACTAGGAATCACGAGTAAACCTGCCACCTGAGAGCAAAGAGCTCTGGAGAATATAGAAAACTAAAACTGTTAATATAATGGAGCTCAGCTGAGAGCTCCTGCAAGATTGTAAATTCTACACAGAAGCTAAAATAGACAACGTTTGATTTCTCTCTTTGGAACAAGTTTTGTGTTTAGGATCAGCTGAAAGACTTTTGAGTCCCTGGATGAGATAAATGCCTGGAGCGGTTTTGATTGTCCCACAGATCCTCCTGTCCAACATGAATGAAAAGACAAGTTCACTTTCATCACTCTATGAAGAAAAACAACCTAACAAAAATCTGTGTTTGGTTCATGTCTAACAAGACGGAGCTGCAGCTTCAGTCCCTGGTCCGTTTCTTCAGGTTTCACTGATGAGCAGCAGGGATCAGTCAACACATCAGCCAACAATGAAGGGGTATTTGATAACTCAAATGATAATGCTGTTACACGCTGCACAGTTCTTTCCTCACAGATTAAATTGATCTTCGTAAGCTCACGGGTGAAGGCTGCCGATTGCCCACACGCCTTCTCAGCAGCTTCAGGTGTAGCAGGTGAAGACAGTGTTTCAAACACCAACATGAATTAAATACAAGATGGAGGATATCCTACTCAGATCATTTTAATTCCTTAATTCATTCAACCTTTATTTAGACAGATAAGTCACATTGAGCCAAGAAGACTCATTTACAAGTGAGATCTGCTTAGACAGACAAAAAGTAATGAAACTGGACACATTAGGAATTGGAGATGAAAAAATTCCTATTAAAATCTTTCTTCTTGGCTGAGAAGAAAAACGCTAATAATAAATAAAAAAAACTAGCACAAATAAGCACATAGTGACGTAGACATTGGAGACACCGAGAGCGGTGAGCAATGTCCATGGACGCTCTCAAGGTCACTGTAAGAGTTCTGATAAGGATGGAATAATCAACAGCTCTCTCCGATGAGATCCGTAAACATTCTTGAGGATGTCGGGAATGGCCAAGGTCAACACTAATGAGAATCCAAGAGTCCTGAAATGATGACTATGTTTATGTAGCGTCTGCGGAAACTCAATAACCACACCGTGTCACTTCGTTGCACCAAACTTTACTGAACTCAAAACTCCCCTCACCCTCACATTTACCCCATGCCGTAAAGCAGCTCTTAAAGGCACAGTAACATGTCATAACAAACAGTGCACAACATTACAGGCCCAACAAACACACTAAACACTGTGATTTCTGAACACAACATTTTCCCCCCTTCTCCCACTTGAAAACATAATACTTTGCAAAGAATAACAGATTAAACTGAACTCAATAAAACACAGATTAATAGATCTTTAGTAACACCATCACCCTGTCACATAGTCCCCAAGCCAGACAGGCGGGACCCTCAGTCTCTGGGGCCGTGCTGGCTGCTGAGTGGAGTTGGGCAAAGCTGGTGGAGAAACCCCCCCCCCCCAATAGTCATTTGTCCAGGCTGCCAGCCCAGTGCCGTTGCTGGGGCCAGCGGTGAAACAGGTGCTGGTGATGACCCTGTGCAGACGGTTTGCGTGCCAACGACTCCCATTCTCCAGTCTGTATGTGGCCGGCCCCAATTGCTTAACCACCTGCAGTGGCTCTGACCAGAATGATTTCAGTTTATTTCTCCGATGAAGCCGTTTGATCCTGACCCAATCCCCTGCAGCCAGTGAGGGGGTCTGCACTCGGTGCGTGGCATCAAACCTCTCTTTCATCCGGGCCTGCGAACCCTTCACCTGAGCTCTGGCTTTCTGGAGCTCTGGGCTCCCACGTGCAGGAGCTGGCTCAGCTCTCAGACAGTCCAGGGGTTGCTTCAGTTCGCGCCCGATCATTAACATCGCCGGTGAAACTCCTGTGGTGGAATGCTTGGATGCCCGGATGGTCAAGAGGGTTTGGTTGAGAGCGTCGCTGAAGGTTCTCCCCTCCTCCAGACAGGCTCTGAGTCCATTTTTGAGAGTTTATTGAGTCGTTCCACACCACCATTGCTCTCTGGGTGATAAACTGCTGTCCTGATGTGCCTGATGGAGCGTAGTGTGAGGAACTCTGTGAACTCTGCTGAGGTGAACTGGGCCCCATTATCCGTTGTAACAACACTGGGGAGGCCCCAGCGTCCAAACAGGTTGTCCAGGCAGTCTATGATGGTGTGTGCAGTGATGGAGCTCAGTTGGCAAACCTCAGGCCACTTCGAGTGAAGATCATGAACAACCAGCAGGTAGCGGGCGTGAGCAGGTGCCCCATGAAGTTCCCCACAGATGTCGACCTGAATATGTTCCCAAGGTGAAGGTGGCCAAGGGGTCGGGGTGAGAGGGGCTGTGGCAGGCTGGCCAGTTTTCCCACTCAAAAGGCAGCAGGCGCAGTTACGCACCAGCTCCTCAACATCAGAGTCTATACCGGGCCACCACCCTGTATCACGGCAGCGCTGCTTCACCTTGACCACCCCCAGGTGCCTCTCGTGCGCCATATGCAGTACCCTGGTCCTGAGGGTTTCTGGAATGACTGCCCAGTGACCACGAGCAAGGCACACCGCCCCCCAGCAGGAGAGTTTGTTGCGGAAACGGTAGTAGGGAAGCACCCTGTCATCCACTTGGGCAGGCCAGCCAACCTGCACATAGGTACGGAGCACTGTGAGTGCCTCATCTGCAGCTGAGGCCTGCTGCAGCTCTGTCAGGGTAACTGTTGAACTGAGGGGTCCATGCAGGACATGCTGGCCCTTAGCATCCCTCACAGCAAAGCCCAGGGCGAGGAACAAGTCTAGGCCCATAATGTTAGCTCCCTTCCGGGTGATGCAGAACTTGGCATCAGGCGTAAATTGCTGATCATACTGGACAGGGAGGCGGACCACACCCAGAGTGTCGATGGGAGAGTGACCGTAGCCCAACAGGGGTGTAGTGGCTGCTTCCAGGGGTGTACGGCTGAAAAAACGGTCATATGTGCTTTTATTTAAAATTGACACTTTGGCCCCTGTGTCCACGAGGAGCGGGACGTGAGCTGCGCCCACGCGACATGTGCAGAGCTTGAACGATGGCTGCAGAGTCTGTACAGTGTTAATGGGAACCACAGTAGTGTCCTGGCGAGCTGAAGAGGAGCGGCAGCAGCGTGCAAAATGATTCAGTTTATTGCATTTAAGACAAAGTTTTCCATGGGCAGGACATGACTGGTCTCTAGTTGCATGGTTAGAGGAGCCACAGTTACCACAGCTCCTGGCCCCACTCCTACTGGGCCCCCTGTCCACTCTCTGTACATCCAAGCTGCCACTCAGCCCGTCAGCCTCCTCCACAGCCTCTGTGTGATGAACGGCCGGTGTTGATGACGTCACCGGTTCGTGTGCTGCGCGGCAGAATTTTCGCGCCTCTGTTAGTGCTGTTTCAAGCAGCTTTCCAATAACCAGAGCGCCCGCCAGCGTCATGGAGTCTGGTTCTAATAACAGTCTCTCCCTCAGTTGGTTGCACAACGTTTTTTCTATCAGCTGATCAACTATGAGTCCATCTTCTATCGCCCCAAAGTCACAGAGTCTAGCCAGCTCTCGTAGTGCTGAGACGTAGTTGGCAACAGACTCACCCGGTCGCTGCGTCCTCTGACGAAACTCGAAGCGGTGCATCCGCCGGCTCCGCCCGGAGCTAAAATGAGTCCTCAGTGCAGCTGTAGCCGTGGCGTATTTATTGTCCGCTAACGTGAGCGTGGCGAAGATTCTCTGACCCTCCTGGCCCAGACAATGGCGGAGGAGCGCACACTTCCTCGCTTCCGCCAGTTCAGTGTGTCCCAAAGCCAGCAAGTAGTCCTCAAACGCAGCCCGCCATCTGTCCCACGGGACAGCCGGGTCGCCGGGGACAGGCAGGAAAAGTGGCGGTGGTGGTAACGCGAGTCCGGACATCCTCGTCTGCCAAAATGTAGCGTCCGCGGAAACTCAATAACCACACTGTGTCGCTTCGTTGCACCAAACTTTACTGAACTCAAAACTCCCCTTTCCCTCACATTTACCCCAAGCCGTAAAGCATCTCTTATGCCCCTTTTCCACCGGTCGGCTCGGGTCGGATGTTACGTCATATGTGCGTCGCAGAGACCCCCTTTCATCCTTTCCCACCGGATATTCCGTGCTGAGCCGCGCGAGATTTCCTGAGATTTTCGGGCCGGTTTCAGAGGTGTACTGAGGCGAGCTGACCCGCTCCGGAAGGAGGGAGGAGGAGACACGAGCTGTTTTCACGGAAGAGAGGGACGCGATCACTGCAGGACTTACATGATAAACACGGTAAAAACAATTATTATTTTTTAAATTTATAGCAAAGATGGGTCTTCAGCTGAACGTGTCCTTAATAAAATCACGTACTGCTCAAAACTGCAGGATTTTAAAAAGTAGTTTCGCCACGAGCAACACGCGGCGCGCGGGCGGCTTTATGTCTTTAAATGTAGCTCAATGAACAGATATAAAATATATTTCATATCTGACTTTATAGTACGAGGGTTCCTGAGCTTAACCACGCTTTAATATTGTCACGTAGTGGTCAAATATGCTGCATTTAAAGTAGTTTCGCTTTGACTTTTTCCAAAACCTGTGTTTGCACAACGAAAATAAATTATAAAAATTCGAATTTTATTTCAAATAACTCCAACAGGATACATTTCGTATATGAACATGTTGTGATCACACTAGATTTTTTTGAAAAATATCAGCTATGTGGTTTTTGATAGAATTGATAATATGTGATACAAAGTAGAAGGGAGAAAATTAATGGTGGTAGCTTGACACAGTTATGTCTATAAAACATTGAATTTTATTTCAAATAACTCCAACAGGATACATTTCGTATATGAACATGTTGTGATCACACTAGATTTTTTTGAAAAATATCAGCTATGTGGTTTTTGATAGAATTGATAATATGTGATACAAAGTAGAAGGGAGAAAATTAATGGTGGTAGCTTGACACAGTTATGTCTATAAAACATTGAATTTTATTTCAAATAACTCCAACAGGATACATTTAGTATATGAACATGTTGTGATCACACTGTGTTGTTTAAAAAAAAAAACAGTTTCTGGACGAGTAGGATTCTGGACCCCGCCCACAGAAGGGGTACAAAAAAGCTGTGGAAACAGAACATAGATGTGACCCGACCCGAACTGAGCCGACCTGAGCCGATCCAACCCGAGCCGAGCCGAGCGGTGGAAAAGAGGCATTAAAGGCACAGAAACATGTCGTAACAAACAGTGCACAACATTACAGGCCCAACAAACACATTAAACACTGTGATTTCTGAACAAAACAGTTTGTTCAGCTGGTTCACTCTGGTTGACAGTGGAATTACCCAATCTGCGGGGGTTGAGCGTCAGATTACATGTTCTCCAGGCGTGTTCTGATAAGGTGGCCTTCAAGGCCAGCCGGGGGACCAGATTCAGATAAACACACAGTTGTTTTGAGTACAGACAGAACATAATGACATCTACCTTGAGTATGTGTTGGTCCAAATACGGTTCAGAAATGTCCAAATTATGTGACCACAGCGACTGAACGTGCCCGAGTAAAAGTCCCCGAGATCTGATCCATTCTGCCCAAGGTATTTGAGTCTGGGTACACAGGCAAGAACCAAGCCATCACAAAGGCAAGCAGCGTGATCATGTCCCAATTTGCTGCCGATGACTTCCTTGATTGTAGATGAAACCAGCAACCAGCCAAATCCAAAAAGTAGGCGCCAGTTATCATAAGTCCAATTAAATACAGTATGCGTCTTTAAAATCCACAGATGACAGCAGAGATAGACACTTCATCAAGTCTTCAAGTCGATGAGATATCCAGCTGTGTGCAGCCAACAGGGCAGATCGGCTCGCCTAAAGCCTGTCTTCTCTTTGAAGAAATGTTATCAGATTGTGTAGAGAGAGAGACCAACCAACTGGCCAAATAAGTCCATATTTATGGTTTGGAAGATCTGCAAGAGAGGCTCAGAAGCAGTTTCACAGAGAGACAGAGCAGCAAATCAAAGCGGAAAGGGAGGGGAAGCATCCGACCTCGGCAGGAGCCAGTGGTGAAGTGAATACCTCACTCAGATTTATACAGTATGTGTAAAAATCACATCCGTGGTTCCAAACAAGTTCTCCTTTACCTCATTCTTTTTTATCCATCCATCCATCCATCCATCCATTCTCTTCCGCTTATCCGGGGTTGGGTCGTGGGGGTAGCAGCCTAAGTAAGGAGGCCCAGACTTCCCTCTCCCCAGCCACTTGGAGCAGCTCCTCCGGGGGAATCCCAAGGCGTTCCCAGGCCAGCCGAGAAACATAGTCCCTCCAGCGTGTCCTGGGTCTTCCTCTGGGTCTCCTCCCGGTGGGACATGCCCGGAACACCTCACCAGGGAGGCGTCCAGGAGGCATCCTAACCAGATGCCCGAGCCACCTCAACTGGCTCCTCTCGATGTGGAGAAGCAGCGGCTCTACTCCGAGTCCCTCCCGGATGACTGAGCTTCTCACCCTATCTCTAAGGGAGAGTCCAGACACCCTGCGGAGAAAACTCATTTCAGCCGCTTGTATCCGAGATGCTGGTGAAGATTCTCAGTCGTCCAGGACATGATAAATCAAAAAGGCGTTCAATTCAAGATCAACTGGACTTTATTTGTAACAGAAGACGTTTCGCTTCTCATCCGAGAAGCTTTATCAATTCAATGAACCAGACTGTGTGTGCGTTTGGATTTATAACAGGAGTCACGCACCATCATATGTAAATTGCAAGCTGAGGTAACACATACATGTAAATTGACAGATCACACCTTAACAGTAGGGAGTTCCCTTGAAGTCTCTGACAGCAAACACAACAACTGTATGTAAATTGACAACAAACACCTCACAGCCCAACAACAGAGGTTTCTCAACAAACTTTGCTAGTCTAATTCACAGACAAGACACCTCTGCTCCCATCCGGTGTAAAACGTTTGTGAATCAGCCCCAAAACTGAGTTGTAAGTCTTGGAAAGTTGAAATCTCAGACCTCCTCCTCTGTTAAGAGAAGGTTTTTCTCTCTTTAACATACAGTGGCTCTCCTCCTTACACAGGAGAGCCACCACCTCTGGACAAAACTCAGCTGTTCACCTTCACCTCACTGACAAGGGACACTCATTTGAGGATGAAAATGTGCAAATTTTGGACCGAGAACACAGATGGTTTGAGAGAGGTGTGAAGGAAGCTTTGTATGTTAAGAGAGAAAAACCTTCTCTTAACAGAGGAGGAGGTCTGAGATTTCAACTTTCCAAGACTTACAACTCAGTTTTGGGACTGATTCACAAACGTTTTACACCGGATGGGAGCAGAGGTGTCTTGTCTGTGAATTAGACTAGCAAAGTTTGTTGAGAAACCTCTGTTGTTGGGCTGTGAGGTGTTTGTTGTCAATTTACATACAGTTGTTGTGTTTGCTGTCAGAGACTTCAAGGGAACTCCCTACTGTTAAGGTGTGATCTGTCAATTTACATGTATGTGTTACCTCAGCTTGCAATTTACATATGATGGTGCGTGACTCCTGTTATAAATCCAAACGCACACACAGTCTGGTTCATTGAATTGATAAAGCTTCTCGGATGAGAAGCGAAACGTCTTCTGTTACAAATAAAGTCCAGTTGATCTTGAATTGAACGCCTTTTTGATTGTATCCGAGATCTTGTTCTTTCGGTCATAACCCAAAGCTCATGACCATAGATGAGGGTGGGAACGTAGATCGATCGGTAAATTGAGAGCTTTGCCTTTTGACTCAGCTCTCTCTTCACCACGACAGACCGGTACAGCGCCCGCTTCACTGCGGACGCTGCACCTATCCGCCTATCGATCTCACGCTCCAGTTTTCCCTCATTCGTGAACAAGACCGAGATACTTAAACTCCTCCACTTGGGGCAGGACCTCCTCCCCGACCCGGAGAGGGCATGCTACCCTTTTCCGGCTCAAGACCATGGCCTCGGATTTGGAGGAACTGATCCTCATCCCGGCCGCATCACACTCGGCTGCAAACCGCTCCAGTGAAAGCTGTAGATCACGATCTGATGAAGCCAATAGGACCACATCATCTGCAAAAAACAGAGAAGCAATCCTAAGGCCACCAAAACAGATCCCCTCAACACCTTGGCTGCGTCTAGAAATTCTGTCCATAAAAGTTATGAACAGATTCTCTGACAAAGGGCAACCTTGGCAGAGTCCAACTCTCACCGGAAACTAGCCTGACTTACTGCCGGCAATGTGGACCAAGCACTGACACCGGTTGTACAGGGACCTAACAACCCATATCGAAGAGCCTGGTACCCCATACTCCCGGAGTAACCCCCACAGGGCCCCCCGAGGGACGCGGTACAATGCCTTCTCCAAGTTCACAAAGCACATGTAAACTGGTTGGACAAACTCCCACGCACCCTCCAGAACCCTACTGAGGGTGTAGAGCTGGTCCAGTGTTCCACGACCAGGACGAAAACCACACTGCTCCTCCTGAATCCGAGGTTCGACTATCCGACGGACCCTCCTCTCCAGAACCCCTGAATAGACCTTACCAGGGAGGCTTAAGAGTGTGATCCCCTATAGTTGGAACACACCCTACGGTCCCCCTTTTTGAATAGGGGAACCACCACCCCAGTCTGCCAATCCAAGGGAACTGCCCCCGATGTCCACGCGATATTGCAGAGTCGCGTAAGCCAACACAACCCCACAACATCCAGAGCCCTAAGGAACTCCAGGCAAATCTCATCCACCCCTGGAGCCCTGCCACCGCGGAGCTTTTTAACCATCTCGGTGACCTCAGCACCAGAGATTGGAGAACCTGACCCAAAGTCCCCAGGTTCCGCTTCCTGAGTGGAAGACGTGCCAGTGGGATTGAGGAGGTTTTCGAAGTATTCTGCCCACCGACTCACAACATCTCGAGTTGAGGTCAACAGCACGCCACCCCCACTATCAATAGTGTTGGTGGCGTACTGCTTCCCCCCACTGAGATGCCGGATGGTGAACCAGTATCGCCTCGAAGCCGTATGGAAGTCATTCTCCATTGCCTCTCCGAACTCTTCCCATGCCTGAGATTTTGCCTCAGCAACCACCCGAGCTGCATGTCGTTTGGACTGCCGGTACCCATCAGCTGCTTCCGGGGTCCCTCCGAACAAAAAGGCCCAATAGGACTCCTCCTTCAGCTTGACAGCATCCCTCACCTCTGGTGTCCACCATCAGGTTCAAGGGTTGCCACCACAACAGGCATCAACAACCTTGCGGCTACAGCTCCGATAAGCCACCTCAACAATAGAGGTGCAGAACATGGCCCACTCGGACTCAATTTCCCCCGCCTCCCTCGAAACGTGTTCAAAGCTCTCTTGGAGGTGGGAGTGAAAGATCCGTCTTACGGGAGACTCTGCCAGATGTTCCCAGCAGACCCTCACAATATGTTTAGGTCTGCCAGGTGTGACTGGCATCCTCCCCTACCATCAGAGCCAACTCACCACCAGGTAGTGGTCAGTTGACAGCTCCATTCCTCTCTTCACCCGAGTGTCCAAGACATACGGCCGCAGATCAGATGAGACGACAACAAAGTCGATCATTGAACTGTGACCTAGGGTGTCCTGGTGCCAAGAGCAAATATGGACACCCTTATGCTTGAACATGGTGTTCGTTATGGACAATCCATGATGAGCACAGAAGTCCAATAACAGAACACCACTTGGGTTCAAATCAGGGGTGCCGTTCCTCCCAACCACACCCCTCCAGGTCTCACTGTCATTGCCCACATGAGCGTTGAAGTCCCCCAGCAGAACAAGGGAGTCCCCAGGAGGTGCACTCTCCAATACCCCCTCCAAGGACTCCAAAAAGGGTGGGTAATCTGAGCTGCCGTTTGGCGCATAGGCACAAACAACAGTCAGAGCCCGTCCCCCCACACGTAGGCGAAGGGAGGCTACCCTCTCATTCACCGGGGTGAACCCCAACGTACAGGCACCAAGATGGGGGGCAACAAGTATGCCCACTCCTGCTCGGCGCCTCTCACCAGGGGCAACTCCAGAGTGGAAGAGTGTCCAACCCCTCTCAAGGAAACTGGTTCCAGAGCCAGAGCCATGCGTTGAGGTGAGTCCGACTATTTCTAGCCGGAACCTCTCAACCTCACACACCAGCTCAGGCTCCTTCCTCACCAGAGAGGTGATATTCCACGTCCCAATACAGGTAGTCCCCGAATTACGAGCGCTCTGATCTACGAGGTTCCAGACTTACGAGCTGGCGAATTTTTGGAAAAAACGCAAAAAATACTGAGTTTTCATGTGTTTTTTCACCACAGTTAGTTAGTTAAACATATGGACACACGTTTCCGATCATTTTTATGCACTCATAAGCAGTTTTTGGATGAAAATAGAGTGTTTGTAGTCGCGCTAGCGAAACCGTTCCAATTTACGAGCGAAATTCCGGATTTACGAGAGACATGGCGGCCGTTCCAAATTACGAGATTTCCGGTTTACGAGCGCCTCGTTGTAACGGATCTCGCTCGTAAATCGGGGACTACCTGTAGCTAGCTTCTGTAGCCGAGGATCAGACCGTCAGGGTCCCCGCCCTCGGCCACCACACATCCAACATTGCACCTGACCCCTTTGGCCCCTCCCACAGGTGGTGAGCCCATGGGAAGGGGGACCCATGTCTCCTCTTTGGGCTGTGCCCGGTCGGGCTCCATGGGTAAAAGCCCGGCCACCAGGCACTTTCCAGCAAGCCCCACCTCCGGGCCAGGCTCCAGAGTTGGGCCCCGGTGACCCACATCCGGGCGAGGGAACATTGACTCCATTTATTTTATTCATCATTGGGGTCTTTGGGCTGCACTTTGTCTGGTCCCTCACCTAGGACCTGTCTGCCTTGGGTGACCCTACTAGGGGCATGAAGCCCCTGACAGCACAACTCCTAGGATCATTGGGACACTCATACCCCTCCACCACGGTAAGGTGGCAGCCCAGGGAGGAGTCTTTTTTATTTATTTACAATTTAAGTTGTGTTTTTTTTTTATCCCTAAAGAGAGTGAACAGTGACAATTGAGTGACAATTGAGAAATTCATATACATTTGGTATTCAACCTTTATTTAGGCAGGTTAATTCCGATGAGCCTCAAGGACTCATCAAGAGAGACCTGTCTACAAACAAAGAATTATGACAACAATAGACAATCATAAAAGAGGCATACAGATTTTTTTAACAAGTTAAAAAATATGTGAAAGTAGCAAAACAGACAGATTATAAGGCAAATGTAGAAAACTAAAAACAGGAACATGTCTGCATTGGTTCTTGCCAGAAGTCCAACAGATTTTTAAAGCCATTTAGAGAAGTCAAGGTTGAGAGCTTCAGATCATTTTGTAAGATATTCCAGGAAACAGGAGCAGAGTAGGAGAAGGTCCTTTTGTCTAGTTCAGTTCTCTGTAGCCGTGTTTCCATCTATTTTCAATTCAAATTTTGAGCGAATTTTTGAAAATTCGCAAAAATGTAAATAAAAATTAATGCGAATCAGAAGTGTTTCCATCAACTGGCTTGAAGCGAATCCACCAGGCCACGCAAAGCGGCATTACATCAGACATCAGCGTTACGCATGTCTACAGTAAACAGGAAGTAGCGGTTGAAAACAGGAACCGAACCACACATCTCGGCAAAATGGAGAGAATATTTCAGGAATGTGTTGCTATCGGGCAAGTTGTATTTATTCTGTCATGCCAACTAGTTTTAGCGATGTTACAGCGGAAACAGCTGATCAGTCACATGACGTGAATGTTCGCTACGTCAGAACTGAGTCGGCAAATCTGTTTCCATCTCTCGTTTTGCGCATCAGCTCTGTTTCGAAAAACCACCTCCAGCGAGCGTATCAACTTTTTTGCGAATTAGAGGAAGTTAATTCGAATCGTGCCGTTTCCATTCACCTTTTCTGATGCGATACTTCAAAATGCGCATCAAGAAACCTTGATGGAAACACTCTCACTGAGGGGACACTGCAGGTAATCATGTCCTGAGAGTGCACGCTGTAGCTGCACTCATTCAGAAACATGTAGGAGGAGATGTATGAGGGCAGCAGACCAAGAAGTGATTTAAAGATGAAAATGTACCAGTGGAAGAGTCTGTGTGAAGTTAATGATGTCCAGTTAACCAGTGAATACTGGGTGCAGTGGGTATGATATTCACAGCCAGTTATGAATCTTAGACTGATAGACAGCATCCAACATCTGCAGGGTGCTTGTAGGAGCATTCATGTATAGATAATGTCACTGTAATCAATGGAGGGAAGGAAAGTCACAGATACAAGGCGTTTCCTAACATTCAGTGATAGACATGATCTGTTTCTGAAAAAGAAACCCAGTTTAACTTTCAGTTTCTTTACTAGGTTTTCCACGTGGAGTTTAAAAGAGAGATGTGAATCGACCAGGATACCCAAATATTTATAGGAATCAACAAACTCAATAGGAACACCATTTGAGGATAAAATCAGAGGAAGAACTGCTGGGACCAACTTCCCATTTGAAAAAAAGCATCCCTTTAGTTTTATCAGCATTTAGGACAAGTTTGAGACGGAACAAATCTGACTGGATGATGTCAAAAGCTGATTGCAAAAACTGGAAAGCCTTAGCTACTGTTTTAGCTCGACAGTAAACAACTGTGTCATCAGCATAGAAAGGTAAGAATGCATCAGGGATGCTGCCTCTGACCTACATTAGCTATGTAGATTGTAAAGAGGGTGGGTCCTAAGACTGAGCCTTGTGGTACACCATTGTTGACAGTAACCGTGTTTCCATCAAGGTTTCTTGATGCACATTTTGAAGTATCGCATCAGAAAAGCTGAATGGAAACGGCACGATTCGAATTAACTTCCTCTAATTCGCAAAAACGTTGATACACTCGCTGGAGGTGGTTTTTGGGTCTTTCGAATCAGAGCTGATGCGCAAAACGAGAGATGGAAACAGATTTGCCGACTCAGTTCTGACGTAGCGAACATTCACGTCATGTGACTGATCAGCTGTTTCCGCTCCGGACAACATGTAACATCGCTAAAACTAGTTGGCATGACAGAATAAATACAACTTACCCAATAGCAACACATTCCTGAAATATTCTCTCCATTTTGCCGAGATGTGTGGTTCGGTTCCTGTTTTCAACCGCTACTTCCTGTTTACTGTAGACGTGCGTAACGCTGACGTCTGACGTAATGACGCTGACATCTGACGTAATGCAGCTTTGCGTGGCCTGGTGGATTCACTTCAAGCCAGTTGATGGAAACACTTCTGATTCGCATTAATTTTTATTTACATTTTTGTGAATTTTTAAAAATTTGCTCAAAATTCAAATTGAAAATAGATGGAAACGCGGTTATTGTTGTTAGTATGAGTGCATTTGCCAAGAAAACATCTTTTACACACACACACACACACACACACACACACAC
>JBBPBX010038869.1:14800-30174 GCA_038048925.1 Garcialebias charrua
TTTTTTATTGATAATAAAAGTTAACAAACCAGTAGATACGGTATCAATGTTATACAGCAAAATGAACAAATAAAAATGTTGACAAAACAGTAGACATAATATCAATACAGTATTATATAACAAAAAGAACAAGTGAATAATGCCAGGGGGTTATGAACAAACAAATAAAAAGAAGTGTATCTATACATATATATATACATATACACACATATACACATATATATATATATATATATATATATATATATACACATACATATACACATACACACATGCACATAAATGTACCGGTATACGTAAAGAGAGAGAAAAAGAACTGAAAAAAGTTAAGTCACAAAAATGTTGAAGTGGGAACACAAATCTGTAGTTTTTATGGCTTTACTATTGTTTGAGTACTGAATTGTTCTAATACTGTATATTGTTTGAATTCCTCTCTAAAGACCAAGAAACAAGGTTTCTGATATGAGAATTTAGATTTATGTACATGGTATTTTGCAACTAATAAAATTAGGTTGATAATATAATAATGGTTTGTTCTATTAATGGGATAAGAAAAGAATCCAAACAACACGTAGTAAGGGAAAAGTCAACAATAATGTTTTGGGAAATAAAAGTGCAAATATCTTGCCAGAATGTACATAAGAAAGGACATGACCAGAATAAATGACAGAGATCTTCTTCACAGAGTTGGCAGAATGAGCAGTTCATGTCAATGTCCTTTTTGTATCGTTGAAGGAAAGACTTGCAGGGATAAAAACGATGGATAATCTTAAAGGATACTTCTTTCATTTTATTAATAACCAAATATTTAGATGGAAGGCACCAGATTTTTTTCCAGTTCAGGTCTGGTGCAAGGTTATTCCAATAAGAGACAACATTTGGAACAGAGACCATGTCCTTCTGGAATAAGGCACGTATATCACGGTTGTTTTTTGTCTTTTTAGTGGAAAAACAGATTTGACCAATACTAGAGTCAGCAGGGTTCAAACTTGGTGGAGTCAGTGGAGGAGTTATAGAGGACTTAAGAAGCATTATAACACCAGACGGGATAGCGTCAAAAACAAACGCGTATTCCTTTGGTGGTATAGGAATGCCAAACTTGTTTAGAAGTTCAGAATAAGACATTAAAACACCATTGGGATTAAATAGCTGCTGAACTAAAATGATTCCATGTTCAAACCAATTTTCCAAGAATAAAGACTTACGTTTGTACAAAATGTCTCCATTGTTCCAAATATAATATCGATGGGGTGAGAAATTGTGCTTGTAAATTAAAAACCAGGAAAGAAGCATTTGTTTATGGAAATTAGATAGCTTTATGGGGAGTTTTTCAATGTTGTAGTTGCAAAGAAGAACAAAGTTAAGGCCACCAAGTTTAGAGAATAAGTAATTAGGTATAAAATTCCAGATTGAGGAGGGATTTTTAAGAAACTGTTTGATCCAATTTATTTTGAACGTATTGTTTAAAGTTGTGAAATCAAGAAAATTTAGGCCACCATGTTCATATGAATTCATCAATACTGATTTTCTGATATAATGAATCCTATTTTTCCATGCAAATCTATATAGCATTTTATCAATGATATCAGTTGTTTGTTTGTTTACAGAAAGAGACAAAGCTGGATAAGTTAATCGGGAGATGCCTTCTGCTTTAGTTAACAAAATTCTTCCTCTGATTGACAAATCTCTTTGAAGCCAAGAGTATTATTATTATTATTATGAAGGCAGGCCTAAAGTATGACGTCAAATGTTTTGTCAAACGTCACATCCGGTTGTGAAGGTTTCATCTCGTTTTTATTTTGTAAAAGACCGGAAAAGTGCATGTGGAGCTGCCTCCAGTCAGCTGTTGGTGGGGCTCAATGTGGTAGTTCACCGAACCGACACGGTCCGAACCCGGTACCGGACGGTGAAGTAAAATGGAGACTTTCAGCAAATTGAGCAGCATGTTGCTGCGCGCGCTGGAGACGGTGAGTTTAGCTGCTCGTGGACTCCTGGCCAACTTCCGCTCAAAAGTTGAACAAAGTGAATGTGGAGATAATGTTTTGACTTTATTTATTTTATTAAACTTATTTGTGTCGATGGTTAGTGTCCGTAGAGGACAAAGAGCGAGACACTGTCCCTGTCCCCCGGTTTGTCCGGGAGCAGCTAACTGTTGCTAACAGGTAACTGTTTACCTTCCGGGTGTGCCACTGAGTCTGCGCAGAACCCGTCACGTTTATGTTTATTAAATTTGTTCATTTTTTTTACAAAAGAAATACAATACAAGACAATCCCATCAACGACACGTACACAATGTAAAAAAATGAAAGGTAGCAGAAAGAAGAATAAATCTTATTATATCTGCCCCTTTTTTCAAACAATCAGATTAAACAATAATAATCTTTCACCAGCAGTACAAAATGACTAACTCTTTCTAATTTTCTAATACTAATACATAACTAATAATTGATACAATACACATTATGCTAATTCATATATATTTTTTCAACAAATTCCTTTTGATCATTTTCTTAAATGTAAACAGTGACTTGGCATTTTTAACTACATTCTCCAAGCCATTCCATAATCTAATTCCCTGGATTGAGGTAGAACGTCCCTTCAAGCTAGTTCTGAATTGTGGTTTTACAAACATCTCTGTCCCCTTAAGATTATAACAACTTTGTCTTTTAACAAAATTCATTTGGATATTTAAAGGTAAATCGTTATTTTGAGCCCTATACATAATTGATAAAATATTATAATCAACCAAATCATGGAATTTCAATAATTTCAGTTGATAAAATAATGTACTTGATGGATGACGGTAATGTTTTCTAGTGATAATTCTTACAGCTCTTTTCTGTAATACAAAAATAGGCTTTGTGATTGTTTTACACGCTTTCCCCCAAACATTCATTCAACCTTTATTTATACAGGCTAGCCTCGTTGAGTCACGGGGACTCATTTACAAGAGGGACCTGTCTCACTCACACCAAACAACCATCCACTCTCACACTCACACCTAGGGTCAATTTAGAGTCACCAATCAGCCTAACAAGCATGTTTTTTGGTCTGTGGGAGGAAACCGGAGTACCCGGAGGAAACCCACGCATGCACGGGGAGAACATGCAAACTCCACCCAGAAAGGCCCCGGACCGGGATTTGAACCGGCAACCTTCTCGCTGAGAGGCAGCAGCTCTACCAGTATAGATTAAGTGTGGAACAATGATTGTGTTATACAACAAATACAGAGCTTTATCATTCAATAGGTCTCTGACCTTGTATAGTACTGCAATCGATTTAGCTATTTTTATTCTTACAGAATTTATGTGTTGTTTCCATGTCAGTTTGTCATCAATAATAACACCCAAAAACTTCACCTCACTCACTCTACAAATCTCAACACCCTCAATTTTGAGTGGAACATCAACAGTTTTCTTTTTATTACTGAATATCATGTAATTAGTTTTTTCTAGATTTAATGATAATTTATTGATTTTAAACCAAGTTTATATTTTGGTAAATTCTGTCTTTATCAATTCCAACATACCATACCATACCATACCATTTTATTTATAAAGCACTTTAAACAGGAACAAGTCCACCAAAGTGCTGGACAAACAAACACGCAACAGGCAACACATACAATGAAGTACAACACGAAAAACATAAAAACATTGCAGATCATAAATCAAACGATCCAGTACACATCAGCTGGCATTGAAAGCGATGGAGTAGTAGTGAGTTTTTAACCGGGATTTGAAAACCGAGAGGGAGGGGGCCTGTTTGATGAGCAGCGGTAACTCGTTCCAGAGTCTTGGGCCTGCTACAGAGAACGCCCTGTCACCCCTGCGCTTAAGGCGAGTTTCTGGAACTATTAAGAGTACCTGATCCTCTGACCTCAAAGCACGTGGAGGGACATATGGGTGTATCAGATCCGAGAGATAGGCGGGGGCGAGACTGTTCAGCGATTTGTAGACATACATGAGAATTTTGAATTGGATTCGAAGATGAACCGGTAGCCAGTGAAGGGAGGCCAAGACTGGTGTAATGTGCTCTCTTTTGCGTGTGCTGGTTAAAAATCGGGCAGCTGCGTTCTGAACCAGTTGTAATCGTGCAATGGTGGCTTGACTGACGCCAAACAGAAGTGAATTGCAGTAATCAAGCCTAGATGTAATGAATGCGTGAATCACTGTCTCCAGGTGCTTTTTGGATAATATGGGCTTCAGCTTAGACAGACGCCTCAGCTGGAAAAAACAGGATTTGACAATCATGTTTACATGACTGTTGAGTTTCATGGAAGGATCCATTATCACTCCCAGATTTTTGACTTTTTGTTTTTCTGACAGGGGTAGAGCAGACAGGTCAATGCAGTGGTTTGAGGTTGTGTCATTGGGAAGGAACAATATGGCAATTTGTTCTATATCTTCACCTAAACAGAAAAATGTGGTATCATCAGCAAAAAGTACACATTTAAGGAGTCCTGACACATTTACCAAGTCATTCACATATAAAATAAATAGCTTTGGTCCAAGCACAGAGCCCTGGGGAACTCCACATGTGATATTACAGAGGTCAGATCTTACATCATTTATTTGTACAAATTGTTTCCTATCTTTCAAATAGCTAGATACCCACTGTAATGCTGGTCCTCTAATACCATATTTGTTCAGTTTTTCAAGGAGAATGGTGTGATCAATAGTATCAAATGCTTTTTTTAAATCAACAAAAATACTGACACAATATTGTTTTTGATCGACAGCAGTTGTTATTTGTTCCATTAATTCCATGAGAGCCATTGATGTAGAGTTTTTAGCTCTGAACCCATATTGACTGTTGCTTAGAATATTTTGTTTGTCTATAAATTGATCTAGTCTGTTCACAAATAGTTTTTCAAGAATTTTAGAAAACTGTGGTAACAAGGATATAGGTCTATAATTGTTGAACACACATTTATCACCATTTTTAAAAAGAGGAACTACCTTAGCTACTTTCATATTATCTGGAAATATTCCTGTTGAAAATGATAAGTTACATATATATGTAAACGGCTCAATAACATGGTTCATTATATCCTTTACAAACATCATATCCATGTCCACCCAGTCCTTTGATCTCTTGTCTGTAAGATTTTTTACTACCTTCATTATTTCCTCTTTGTTAGTTCCATTTAGAAAAATACTGTTTGCACAGCCTGTAATTGAATGGCTCACATTATTATTTACTTTTGGTATTTTAGCTGCAAGGCTTGATCCAACATTCACAAAATATTGATTAAATCCATTGACAATTTCATTTTCATCATAAACTTCATCTTTTTCTGTTACAAAATATTTTGAAATACTAGTTTTTGCTTTATGATTCTTCATAACACTATTCATTACTCGCCATGTTGCTTTCATATCACCATTACTTTTATCTAATAATTTACTATAATATTCTTTCTTATGTTTCCTTATAATCCCTACTAATTTATTTTTATACTTTTTATATTTTTCTTCAGCGTTCTGACTTCGCAATTTCAAGAAACATGAATACAAATAATTCTTTTTTTTACAAGCATTTCTCAACCCTTTTGTCATCCATGGTTGGTCAACGATATTTCTCTTTGTATAATTTGTTTGTACACAATTTTTTTCATACAGAGTTTCCAAGATATTCATAAACTCATCATATGATCTGTTCACATCATCAACATACACTTCATTCCAGTCTTGTTTATCTAGATCCTCTTTTAATTTTTCCATAACTTTTTTTGATGTGTTTATGATCTTTTTCTTTGTTTTAACTGCTTTTGTGACATTTTGATCATTTTTGTAGATTGTGAAAACTGGTAAATGATCACTTAAGTCAGTCGTTAAAATACCACCTATCACCTCTCCGTTTGTTATATTTGTGAAAATATTATCAATTATTGTGGCACTATGAGTTGTAATTCTTGTTGGCTTGGATATCAACGGATACATATTTAAACTGTACATTGAATTTATAAATGTACTGATGTTATTTGAATCTGTTTTATTTCCCATATCAATGTTAAAGTCTCCACACAAAAAAACTTTTTTATTAAAACTCTTCTCCAATAGCTCCAAGATTTTATCAGTGAATATTTCTATATTTGATCCTGGTGATCTATATACACAACTTATTATTATGTTTTTATCATTTTTGTTTATTATTTCTATTGTTATCATTTCCATAATATTATCAACTATTATTGACATTTCATTATTTAATTTACATTTTATTTCATTCATTACATATAGAGCGACACCACCACCTCTTTTATTATTTCTGTTCATGTGAAATAATTCATACCCTTCGATGTGAATATTACTTGTGTTATCGTCATTGAGCCATGTCTCTGACAGTGCTATTATTGTAAAAGTTCTGTTTAACTGTTTTAAGTAATCTGTTATTTTGGATATATTTGCATTTATACTTCTGCTGTTAAAGTGAATAATAGAGAGAACTCCATTTGTTATATTGATGTCATTAAATTGCTCTTCATTGTAGTATTCGCTATCTTTTATTACTGGAAAAAAGTTAGCATCAATAACATCATTAACATTATATATTTTAGGTTCTGAGTCTTCGTATGTTGTCATGTTTTAATGTATTTGTTCATTTCAGTTGTTTCATTGATTTGTAGTCTGTCCTCCCCTGAGCTCGTCTAGATCCTTCAGTTCTTTTATCATTTTAGGGTTAGCTCCTTCATGTGTTTTGATAAAGATGTTTCCATTTCTTGTCCATGTTGATGCTATTTTGTGTTGGCTTTTTAGCCACCTTGCTTCCTTTGCAATTTTTCCATTTTTTTTTGTTAGGTGTTCATTTATGTACACTTTTGTTTCCTTCAGTAGCTTTGATTGACTAATTACATAGTTTCTAAACTTCCTGCTAACGAACTCGACGACTACCGACGGTTTGGAAGTTGGTGATTTACTGGGCAGGGTGTAACAGAACGAAATGTCCTCATATTTTATGTCATAGTAATTGTCCCATAAAAAATTAACTACAGTCTCCTCCAGAGTCTCTAGTTCTTCCTGTGGTGCATCCTCAGTTGGGCCAGTGTTAGTGAGAGCATGTTTATATGTCCGACACTTACTAACATCAAGTCCTGTGATCACCACGTTGTTTTTTTGTGTATTTTTCCATGTCATCTATTTTTTTTTCCAGTTCAGCTATTTTATTGTCTTTGCTAATTATCAGATCTTTCAGTTGTCTTATTTCATCAACCAGACCGGCCTGTGAATCAATTTTTGCTGATAATTTTGATAGTTTTTCACTTATAGAGTTTAGTGATTTTTTAAAGTCTTGCATTTCTGTTGAGTTGTTTCCCTCCGACTCTGGTGACTTTTGTCCACCTTTTTTCGTCATTTTCGTCATTACTTACAGAGTTTGTAGTCTAGTGGTAGCAGGTCTCTGGTTGATGGTTTGTTTACTGAACCACGTGGCCCTTCCACGAGGCTCACAGGCCTAACGATGGTGGCTGTGGCCCAGTGCCCAGATCAGCGGTTAGTTCAGAACTCACGGTCTCAGCAGTCTGCAGCAGTCAGATTTATTAAGAGGTTGGCTCACTAGCCTGGCTTAGACGGCGGTCCTCCGGTTTGCACACGGTGTTGGGCCTCCAACAGTCGCAGCAGCTCCGGTGTTATTAGAACAGAACTCACGGTTTCAGCAGCCTGCAGCAATCAGCTCCATCATCCGAAGAGGCTTTGCTCACTAGATCCGATGCAGCTCAGTCAGCACAGCACGCAGCTCCAATGGCTTCAGGCGCAGCTCCGACACCAGCCCGGTCCCATGCGGTGGTCCCCTGGCTCGCCCACGGCGCTCGGCCCAGCTCGAAGCCCCAGGTGGCGTCCACGGCTCCCGGCCCACTCGCGGCGCCTGGTCACTCGATGCCCCAGGTGGCGTTCACGGCTCCCGGCCCACTCGCGTTAGCTTTTTTGAAATAAACTACGTTTGAAATAAACTACTCAGGAAACGGTTCTACATTTAGTATAATAAATATATTACAAAAGGAAATAAGAAGTAAAAGTGTTCAAAACATTATACATTTTTTTTAGAACCACACACTTCGAAAAGAGAATGTAAACATGCAGAATCCATTTTGATCCACACTCCACATCAGTAGGTGGCAAAAACTCCATAAGAAGAAGAAGAAGAAGAGGTTCTGCCAGAGGCCAGCTGTCATTTGTTTCTTTATTATTTCATTCAGTTTGTAATAAAAACTGAATAAGTTTGTGTTTCTGATTAAACAAAAACAGGATTTATTATAAGTATTTTACTTGGATGTTTTACAAAGTCCTGTTCTGTCCAAGGTTCTGGTCCAGTTCTGATTAGAGGTGTTCTTGACCTCCTGTCTTTCAGAGGGAGCCCGCCATCGACCTGCTGGACTCCTTCATCGATCACTGGAAATCAATAACTAATTACTACATTCAGACAACAGGTGAGCAGCTCTTACCTGCAGGAGCATCTGGACTGTCGCCTGATCAGCTGTTCACCTGTGTGTGCGTGTGTGTGTGTGTGTGCGTGTGTGTGTGTGTGTAGACGACAACCTTCCTGTCTCTCAGACGGACATCCCGTGGCGTCTCAGACAGATGTTGGACATCCTGGTGTACGAGGAGAAACAACAGGTGACTCACCTGATGTTATTCAGATCGGTTGCCATGGAAACACACAGGAAGTTCAGGTGTAGAACATAAACCTGGGGGTGTAAACTTATCGTTTTTCCCCAAGTCTTCTGACTCCTGGGGGTCAGACATATTCTAACTGATGTATTTAAGAACAAACTGGTTCAAATGACGTCAAACTGGTGTTCCAGGTTTACTGGTCAGGCAGGAGGTTCTCTTTTTATCACTGATGAGGAACAAATGAGTTCTTCATGTCTGGACAAGTAAGACCTGTAGGACGGAGGACAAGCTGGACAGCTTTAACTGTACGTGCTTGTTGTTTTGATCAGGCTGTGGAGGACACTGGTCCATGTCTGGAGTACCTGCTGCAACACAAGCTGCTGGAGACCCTGTGCACGCTGGGCAAGGCTCAGGTAACCACTGCACCTCTGACACACGCATCACCCTGAACCGGACCGGGCTCTGCAGAGTTCTGGTCCTGGATAAGACCAAGCGGCTTGTTCGGGTGTGAGCTGCTGCTTCCATCCAGGCCTCGTTTCTTTACCATGCTCCTGAAACTGGTCCTGAAGTGTTCAAACTGGAAATACAAACCGGATTCCAAAACAGTTGGGACACTAAACAAATAGTGAATAAAAACTGAATGCAATGATGTGGAGGTGCCAACATCTAATATTTTATTCAGAATAGAACACAAATCACAGATCAAAAGTTTAAACTGAGAGAATGTATCATTTTAAGAAAAATATGTTGTTTCAAAATTTCATGGCATCAACAAATCCCAAAAAAGTTGGGACAAGTCCATTTTTACCACTGTGTGTCATCCCCCCTTCTTCTTACAACACTCAACAGACGTCTGGGGACAGAGGAGACCAGTTTCTCAAGTTTAGAAATAGGAATGCTCTACATTCATGTCTAATACAGGCCTCTAACTGTTCAATCGTCTTGGGCCTTCTTTGTTGCACCTTCCTCTTTATGATGCACCAAATGTTCTCTATAGGTGAAACATCTGGACTGCAGGCTGGACATTTCAGTACCGGATCCTTCTCCTACGTAGCCATGATGTTGTGATTGCTGCAGAATGTGGTCTGGCATTATCTTGTTGAAAAATGCAGGGTCTTCCCTGAAAGAGATGACGTCTAGATGGAGCATATGTTGTTCTAGAACCTGAACATAGTTCTCTGCATTAATGGTGCCTTTCCAGACATGCAAGCTGCCCATGCCACAAGCGCTCATGCAACCCCATACCATCAGTGATGCAGGCTTCTGAACGGAGCGTTGATAACAACTTGGGCTATCCTTGTCCTCTCTGGTCCGGATGACATGGCGTCCCAGTGTTCCATAAAGAACTTCAAATCGTGACTCATCTGACACAGAACAGTCTTCCATTTTGCCACACTCCATTTTAAATGACCCCTGGCCCAGTGCAAACGTCTGAGCTTGTGGAGCTTGTTTAGAAATGTCTTCCTCTTTGCACTGTAGAGTTTCAGCTGCAACGGTGGATTGTGTTCACTGACGATGCTTTCTGGAAGTATTCCTGAGCACATTCTGTTATTTCCTTGACAGTGGCATTCCTGTTTGAGATGCAGTGACGTTTAAAGGTACAGTATGCAGTTTCTGTAGAACTCCAGCACTTAGAAATATTTTCAACAGGCAAAGCATTCTGATCCCGCTCTGCCCCCTTGTGGTCTGTTAAATTTCAAATTCAAGCTCTGTTTTTATTGGCTGATTCAAATTCAAGCTCTGTTTTTATTGGCTGATTCAAATTCAAGCTCTGTTTTTATTGGCTGGTTACAAACTCTGTTTTTATTGGCTGGAAAATGGTGGGTCACCTTTTCTTTTTAGAAATGCTTATTTACCACCTGGAGAAGCAAGGGGACAATATATATATATATTTTTTTTCAGAGATTACCTGGCTAACATCAGTCTGTCAGGAGGTAGTGACAGAGTGAAGAAATATGTTCATAAAAAAAGCTACATACTGCAGCTTTAAGGGCCCGGAGATCACGAGCATCCAGTAGAGTTTTACGACCTTGACCCTTACACACAGCAATTGTTCCAGATTCTCTGAATCTTTTGATGATGTTATAATAATAATAATAATAATCATTTTATTTAAAAGCGCCTTTCAGGACACCCAAGGACACTTAACAAACCAATACCAGTTCAAACATTATTGGGGCGGCCGTGGCGTAGTGGTAATGGCAGTCGTCCCCCGATCGGAAGGTTGGAGGTTCGAATCCCGGTTCCCCACACCATGTGTCGTTGTGTCCTTGGGCAAGACACTCAACCCCAAGTTGCTCCCGGTAGGACTGGCAGCACCTTGCATTGCAGTCTGCCGCTGCCGGTGTATGAATGTGTGTATGAATGGGTGGATGGTTGGTATTGTAAAGCGCTTTGGGGCCCCTCATATGGGGCTGGAAAGCGCTATATAAATAAGCTCCATTTTACCATTATCAGTGACAAATTGAAATATAAAATACATAAAGATTATAAAATGCAAAATAATAAAAATACATTTAGTAAAGTTGAAAGTTTTCCTTTCGGCCATGTTTTGCTGTCGGCCATGCTTTCCTTTCGGCCATGCTTTCCTTTCGGCCATGCTTTCCTTTCGGCCATGTTTTCCTTTCGGCCATGTTTTCCTTTCGGCCATGCTTTCCTTTCGGCCATGCTTTCCTTTCGGCCATGCTTTGCTGTCGGCCATGTTTTGCTGTCGGCCATGTTTTGCTGTCGGCCATGTTTTGCTTTCGGCCATGTTTTGCTTTCGGCCATGTTTTGCTTTCGGGAGGGGGGCGGTTCAAGATGGCGGCCTGAGCACATCAACCTTGCGACGCTCTGCACCATTTCTGGAATAGATTTATGAAAAGTTATTTTTGAAGTACTTTACTCTCACTTTACTTTTTACCATCTTTTACCTACTCCTTGTGGAAGTGAACCTTACCTCTTGAAAGTAATTATGGTGAGACAACGCGACCGTTCTGACGTTACCGAAGAGGCTAATGCTACAGCCACATGTGCGTTAGCCTCGGGCGACCACGACTATACTCAAGAAGAAGAAAACAGCATGGAGGACTGCTTCACTGAGAATGACTTCCTGCCGCTGCCGCTAACTCCCGGTCAGTCACCTGCGCCTAAGAAAAAGGCATCTGGTGTTGTTACTTCATCAGCTAATAGTGAGATCTACAGCCAGCTTGCTAAAATAACACTACTCATCAACAACAGGTCAGATAATGCTGGTGAAGATTCGCAGTCGTCCAGGACATGATGAAATCAAAAAAGGCGTTCAATACAGGATCAACTGGACTTTATTTGTTGCAGAAAACGTTTCGACTTCTGTCCAGAAGTCTTTTTCAATTCTGAATGGAAGCTGTGAGAACGAGAAGTTTTATACAGGCTTACAAGTCACGCACCAACATGTGAAATTGGAAACTGAAAAAACACCACAAATTAAATAACATGCCCATTCTATTTAAATTGACAAAACGACCCATCCCAGCTTAACAAAAGGGGTTTGTAACACATACATGTAAATTGAAAGATCACACCAGGAGGTTCCCTTGAGGTCTCTGTTAGAAGACACAAAACTGTATGTAAATTGACAAACAACACCTCCCAAATAACAACAGAGGCTACTCAGAGAACTTTGTTAGTCTAATTTACAGACAAGGCATCCCTGCTCCCATCCGGTGTAAAACGTTTCGGAATCAAATCCAAAACTGAGTTATAGGTCTTAGACAGTTGAAATCTCAGACCTCCTCCTCTGTTAAGAGAAGGTTTCTCTCTCTTAACATACACAGCTTCCTTTACCCCCCTCTCAAACCATCTGTGTTCTCGGTCCAAAATTTGAACATTCTGGTCCTCAAAGGAGTGTCCCTTGTCCGTGAGGTGGAGGTGAACGGCAGAGTTTTGTCCAGAGGGGGTCAGATAATATTGATAACAAAATGTCTGAGCTCAACAACAAAGTGGGTGCCATGGCTGATGACCTTCGGGCTGTCACTATAAAGATGAACTGTTTGGAGAAGCGGGTTGACAAATTAGAACAGCCTGTTAAACAAGCACAGAGAAGAATGGATGAGCTTGAATCCTACACAAGAAGGTGGAATTTGAAGCTAGCAGGAGTCCCTGAATCTGAGAACGAAGACCTCCGCCTTGCTGTGATAAAGATTTGTCAAGCAGTACTCCCATCCATGAAAGAAAGACTTGTTGACGCTGTAGATACTGTTCATCGGCTTGGAAACAAGCGGCAAGCTAACAACACAAGATCCAGAGCCATCATTCTCCAGTTTGTCTCCCGTGTCTGCAGGGATGCTGTCTGGAAGGCTGCCAAGACCTCGGCCTATTTGAAGGCCAGAGGGCTGCAGTTCAAGGAGGACTTTTCAAAAGGAGACCAGGAGCGCCAACAGCGTCAGTGGCCGGAGATCCAAAAGGCTCGCGCGGCAGGAAAAGTGGCTTACTACGCTGGCGCCAGAGCGTTCATCCAAGGAGAGGGAGAAATCACCATCCCTGAGTAATGTTGATTTCCTAAAAATCACATCAAAAAGATTTTATTAAAGTAAAGTAACATCTGAGCTTGACTGAGATCAAACTATTAATACAGATGATGTTTATGTGACCTTTTTTAAAGAAAGAAGGTAAAAGAAGAAAATATTTTGAAGCAGGTTGGTTCCAGTTATACCTTTCTATTAGAAAGTTTAAATGTTAATGCTCTACGTTCACAGAGTAATATCTTTTCTATCTTGATACCTAAAAGGTGCTATTGCGTTGCTCTCGACCTAATTTTTTCTGGTTTATCATTCTTTAAAACTAATTCAAAGGTTATATTATTCTCGTCTTATTTTTTTTATTTTTTTATGTCTGTTACTCTATTTTCTTTAAATGCCAGGGGGTTGCGAAACAATTTAAAACGTAAAGCCTTGTTTTTGTATGCTAAACAGCACAAAACAGACTTTGTTTTCTTTCAAGAATCTCATTCACTTGCTAAAGATGGTAATTTCTGGAAGGGTCAATGGGGCAATGATCTTTGGTTTTCCCACGGTACAAAATTCTCTGCAGGGGTATGTTGCTTAAAAAACAAATTTAAAGGAAACATCTTACACACTGAATGCGATGCTCAGGGTCACTTTGTTTTGTTAGTCGTGAAAGTGAGTAATGTAATATGTTTAATACTTAATGTGTATGGTTACAATACCATTGCTGAAAATAATCAGCTACTTACAATTCTTGAAGAAAGAATTTCATACTGGCTTTCTAAATTTCCTAATGCTCAGGTATTGATGGGGGGGGGATTTCAATACCGTATTAAATCCGTGTGTTGACAGATGGCCTCAGGGTGACACTCCAAAATCAGCTTCTAAGCTAAAATTATTGATTGACAAGTTTGGATTGTTAGATATATGGAGAGACAAGTTTCCTGACAATAAGGAATACACATGGAGTAATAAAGATGGATCCAGAAGATCACGTATAGATTTTTGGCTTATTCCCAACAGCATAAATAAAGACAATGTTGACGTTAACATCCTAACAACACCTCTAACTGACCATAAGGCTTTGACAATAAAAATTAATTTTATCATTGGAGAAAATTCTTGTTCAAATATCTGTTACTGGAAAATGAATAACTCTACTACATCACAATTGTGTAAAACTAGAAGTAGAAAGACTTGTTAAGGAATATTGGGACAAAGCACAAAAATAAAATGTTTACAGTTCTAACTGGGAGCTCTTGAAATTTGAAATTTCTAAATATTTTAGAAGATATGGTAGTCTCCACGCTAAATCAAAACGCATATTAGAAGAAGAAGTCATATCTGAAATCTCACTGCTTACTAGCTTGCCTCCAGACAGCTTAAACGAACAAGATCTTTTAAAATTAACAGAACTTCAGAATAAACTAGACAACATTTATAAAACTAAAGCAGAAGGAGCTTTTGTAAGATCTCGACAAAAATGGCTTGAACAAGGAGAGCAAATGTCTGCTTACTATAAACTCGAAAAATCACAGGCAAAATTTAATTCAGTCCTTCAACTAAACATAGATGGATCCATCACAAACAATAAAAAAAACATTTCCAAATTGTGTTATAAATATTACTCTGACCTATACAAAACTAAATTTAGTGAGGAAGCAATGTATACTTTTTGTAACTTTTCTACCAAGCTCGACACAATCAGTGAAGATGACAAGTTATATTGTAACTCTTTAATCACAATAAAGGAAGTAACAGATGCAATTAGTCAGCTAAAAAGCAATAAGTCACCTGGTAATGACGGTATTACATCTGAATTTTATAAACTTTTATCTGATTTATTATCACCTTCTCAGAAAGATTAATCCTCATAAAGCAACCGGACCAGACAACATACCAGGGAAAGTTCTGAAGGAATGTGCGGACCAGCTCTGTGAGGTGCTGGCTGACATCTTCACCACCTCACTTGCACTGGAGTCAGTTCCCACCTGCCTGAAGACCGCGACCATCATCCCAGTCCCAAAGAGCTCCACAGTGACTGGTCTGAATGACTATAGACCGGTGGCCCTCACCCCGATAGTCGCTAAATGTTTTGAGAAACTGGTCATGTCCCACATCAAGGCAACCGTCAACATCAACGAGGACCCTCATCAATACGCATACCGTGAGAACCGATCAACAGAGGACGCCATTTCTTCCGTGGTCCACACTGCTCTCACCCACCTGGATCAGAAGGACTCATACGTGCGTCTGCTCTTTGTGGACTTCACATCTGCCTTCAACACCATGATCCCCC
>JBBPBX010038870.1:0-26414 GCA_038048925.1 Garcialebias charrua
TACACATTTAAGGAGTCCTGACACATTTACCAAGTCATTCACATATAAAATAAAAAGCTTTGGTCCAAGTACAGAGCCTTGAGGAACTCCACATGTGATATTACAGAGGTCAGATCTTACATCATTTATTTGTACAAATTGTTTCCTATTTTTTAAGTAGCTAGATACCCACTGTAATGCTGGTCCTCTAATACCATATTTGTTCAGTTTTTCAAGGAGAATGGTGTGATCAATAGTATCGAATGCTTTTTTTAAATCAACAAAGATACTGATACAGTGTTGTTTTTGATCGACAGCAGTAGTTATTTGTTCCATTAATTCCATGAGAGCCATTGATGTAGAGTTTTTTGATCTAAACCCATACTGACTGCTGCTTAGAATATTTTGTTTATCTATAAATTGGTCTAGTCTGTTTACAAATAGTTTTTCAAGAATTTTTGAAAACTGTGGTAACAAGGATATAGGTCTATAATTGTTGAATACACATTTATCACCATTTTTAAAAAGAGGAACGACCTTAGCTACTTTCATATTATCTGGAAAAATTCCTGTTGAAAATGATAAGTTACATATGTATGTGAACGGCTCAATAACATGACTCATATAACTCAACTAACAGTGTGTGAACTTTCCCAAGAAAATTTAAATGATCAAAACCAGATTAAAGTGAAAGAAACAAGTAAAAGTCATGAGGACTGTTCTGTGATTTTCATATTTATTTACCTCATAGTTAAGTTAACTGTGCGAGTCTGGTGTTTTCCTTCAACAGCAAGCAGGCTCTGGACCCTCACAGATAATATGACATTCCCTTTTGCCCCCTAAACCATCACATATTGGTACATGATGTAGTCAACAAAAGTGTTACTCATAACCAGGGGCGATTCTAGGATCTGACCTTTAGGGGAGCATAGCCCCCAGTGCTGACAATGCTCCTGGCTTGAACGGAAAGCATGTAAGTTCAATAATAGCATAACAGTTATTTCACTGGAACAATAACTATTTCTGAAACTTCTGTGAACCGTCACAGAAAACGGAGGTAAATGTTTCTCAACTGAGAAGATATGAAAAGATAAGAACTTTATTGTTCGCACAGGAAATTGTTGAATGATTAGAACTGTCCAAAATAAGTGAAAAATGAATTAATACGGCATGACAACTCTAACATTGTATCACTTTCTAACAAAGCACTTTAACCTTTAATTAACCATTAAGAATATACGATGTGATTATGACAGAAAATGGAGGATTTTACTTGCAGTTACTTTGTACAGGTGAACATGTACCGGTACTTTCTGTTTATCACTGTTGAATTCAGCTGCTCATGAGGTCGGCCGCAGGACTTGACAATTTTTCCGATGGATTAAATATTTTTTTATTTTATGAAATCGATCTGACAGCAAAGCGTTCAATACAAAAGCCTGACAATGTTATCAGATGAAAGTTAAACCAGGTGCAGCCAAGTGTGCAGCACCTGAAGGTAAGGGGCGTTTCCCTTTTTGGGACAAATTGCGATCACCGATTGGTCAGATGACGAGCCTACTGGAATGATTGACAGTTGGCATTCCGCATCTGACTCGTAAAAAAAAAAAAATCAGTTTCTACTTGCCCGTTTAATGCATGTGATCATTTATTCAAAATTATTCAAGATTTTGGTGAAGCTAAGGTTTAAGAACTGAGTTTCCTTACGGAATCCTAATAATGGTTTCTAAAAATTTTAGGGGTGCCAAGCTAAAGTTTAGGGGGTCTTCAGCACCCCCCCAAAAGAGGCTAAAATCGCCACTGCTGATAACCCAAACTGATAACAAAGACTAAGATCAGCGTTCAAGTCTTTCTTTTGAGTTGGTTTCAGAGTTTGAGAGAGAGAGCAGAGAACTTGTGGTGGAGCTAAAGATGATAAGATATACCTGTAAGGTAAGGAAGTATGGGGTGCTGTTTGTAAAGTCACACAGTCAAAATTAACATCAATATTTTGGTTTATTTAGCCTTTAATAAGAATTTTTGTTGTTGTTGTTTGTTTCAAAGTAATATTTTCACTATACATTTATAAATGTCATAGTTCCAAACTAAAAATTTGATTTGCAAGTTAAATATTTAGTTAGTAAAATAAATATTTATTGTCAAAACTAAATATTTATTGTCAAAACTAAACATTTAATTTCCAAACAAATTATTTATTGTCCAAGCTAAATATTTAATTTCCAAACTAAACATTTAATTTCCAAACATTTAATTTCTAAACTAAACATTTAATTTCCAAACATTTAATTTCTAAGCTAAACATTTAATTTCCACACTAAATATTTACTTTGCTTACTAAATATTTAATTTGACAACTAAATATTCAACTTGCAAGCTAAATATTTAGGTGAAAGTTAAATATTTTGTTGATAAATTATTATTATTGTTATTATGGAAATTGAACGTTTAGTTTGTAAACTAAATATTTAGCTCGTAAATTAAATATTTAGCTTGGAACTATGACACTTATAAATGTTTGATTAACACGGTTAGCATAATGACGTTGAAGAAAATAAACTACTTTTTTCTTATCCAAAATATTTTTTATCACTACAGTATTTTATTACTGTGTAACTTTACATACGGCACCCCATAAGGAAGAGGATGTAATGTTTTGATTGAAAAGGAGAAAAATACCAACACATTGGGATGAAGAGAAAAGAGAACGCCCCACCACAGTAGGTCACATGTTTTGCACCATCTACGTCTTTCTTATTTGTTGAACGTATCTTCTTCTCATCATGTTGACCTGTAAGACACAAACTCTGCAAATTTAAAACAATTCCTGTTTCGTACTGTCCACAAGTGCATTTTTAAGCAGTGGTGGAGAAAGTACTCAAACACTGTACTTAAGTAAAAGTACAAATAAACAGACAAAAATGTACTCTAGTAAAAGTAGAAGTACCATATTAATGTTTTTACTTAAGTAAAAGTAAATAAGTACTTGCTTTTAAAAATACTTAAAGTAATAAAGTAAAAGTACTTGATGAACATATTAACTAATGCGATGGTCTACAATATCATTGAATGTGCGTACTGTATGTATATTTTCTGTACTACATTAATAGTGTTGTTTTAATGAACAATGCTGCAGATAATACATGTTTTTATTGTGTGACACAATTCACACCTGGACTTGTGATTCTGTGCATCAGAATTTCAGGGATGACATACAGAGTTAAGCAAAATAAGAAAGAGGAATGATTAAACCTTTGAAAGTTTTTATTTAACACAAAACAAAACCAATGTGTCATTTTAACTGCAGTAAAACATTTAAGTAAAAGTTGTCTGACAGAAAAAAGGAGCATTAGACCTAACAAAGGAACATCTGATCATTTCAACTCGTTTGTCATCAACTCTAGTTAAAATACTGTCTTGTCAACTTTGTAATGGGTCAATAGTGAACAATATTTTAACTTCCTGACACCAGTTTCAAAACGTAGACCCGAGTGTTGAGACATCTCTTGTCTCCTCTCCTACCATCCCATGAACTGACACATTTTAATATTGCAGCAATAATTTCTTGTTCAAGTTCAGAAGAAGTTGGTTTTCAAAGTTTTTTGAGTCCAGTCTGGCTCTTTTGGGAGAGAAAATATGTCTTGCTGTACTAAACAGTCTTTCAATAATATTTCAATAGTCTTTCAATAAGGCCATGTATATCTTCTGGCTGACTCTCCGCGGTGGAATCCATTGTAGGTGTGTTAGTGGTACTGTGGGTGCTCCCAGCTCAGTGACATATACTATACTACAAAGTAGAATATACATCATTGGTCCAGCTCTTCTTGAAGGAGGGTCTAATGTTACCTGTCCACTTTGCAGTGATTCAATGGACCAACTCCCCATTTGACATCATTTCAAACTAATGACAAATCAAAAAACTGCAACGTGAATGTAACTTGTAACTCAACACATTATAGAAATGTAGTGTAGTAGAAAGTACAGATACTTCATGTAAAATGTGGTGGAGTAAAAGTAAAAGTACCCACATTTAATTCTACTTTAAGTAAAGTACAGATACATGAAAAAATGACTTAAGTAACAAAGTATTTGTGCTTAGTTACATCCCACCACCGCTTTTAAGGTTTCTTAAACGTAATCACTTATGAAAATAATCACAGAGAATTTGCCTTTTGGGGCGTGCGGTACATATGTATTTTTTCTGTGTTCTTGTTGTGCAGTTTCAAAAGTTCATGCAGTGTAAGAGCACAGAAGCTCTTTCAGCAGCCTGGCTTTAGTTGGCTCTGCTGAACAGCGTTGCTCTGTCCTGCAGGAACCGTGGTGTTTAGCAACCGCTGCTCACATTTATCACTTCTTACAGCATGCCAGGGTTCAGCTTTCACCGGGTTTTAATGTGCATTTATATTTTTAGACATCACAGAAAAGCAAATAAAGACGTAGACTTTAAACAGTTTGGATCGGGTTTAATGATCGCACAGGAGGTAAGAACATCAACGTTCACAGCACAGGCAGTGAAACCGGACAACAAAGTCATGAAGATGCTCACGACTGCATGACAATGAAAGAATTTATAAAAAACAATACTTTAATCCATAGAGATTTGGTGATTAGTACAGTCTGTTGTGTGCTTTTTCACGGCTTTACTCTGTAATAATTCGCATTTGTTAATTTGTGCCGCTCAGAAGTCGTACTGGGAGACAAACATGGTGATTCTGGTGATGTACCTTCCGATCTGGGCTCGTCTCTCCAGCTCGCTCATCTCCACCTCGGCCTCCAGAGCCGCGGGGCCTTGCACGGGACTCACCAGCATCAGCTGACCCGTCTGCCGGTCTGAGCGCTGAACGGTGAAGTGGCGGCGGGCTGGCCTCCCCCCCAGCAAGGTGAAGCGAAGCGCGTCGCCCACTGGACGCAGTGCTGAGACGCTGAACATGACGCGGGGGGCCGACAGGTTGGACACAACAGCCAGGTAATGGTAGGAGAAGGAGTTCGGGGTTTGGGAACAGGCTTTGTTGTCCACAGGGCAGGGGTTACGTTCACACCGCCTGCAAGACGAGAAAGGAGGGCACAGAAAGTCAAAGGTCAAAGCTGCTCAAAATATTAAAATAAAATCACTCGGACTTTGATGTGCAGGTAAAGCTACAACAGGTGATGCTCACATGGGGGACGTCTTGACGTAGGTAGCATGAGGGATTTTGGGACAGTCAACGCGGACACACTGGAAACCTCCGTAGGTGTTGACACACATCTGGTCCCTCGTGCAGTTGTTTTGTCTGTTGGCACACTCATCGATGTCTGGGAGAAAAGATCCAAAGACGACATTTAGTTGGAAAAACTCTTGGAGTGTTTTTCATTCTGGAAAGAGGAGAGGTACATTTACAAACCAACGAAAATCAAAGTTTATTTCATTTTTGTTGGGGCAGTTTGGATTGAACCATTAATAGTTTTTTTTAAATTATTTATATTGATCCAGGAGTTTAGTCTTGTACCGTATTTTCCAGCGTATAAGTCGCAGTTCTTAAATTTAGACTTAATTTTTTAAATTTAATTTAAATTAAAATTTTAATACTGTATTGAACCAGGAGTTTAGTTTTGTACCGTATTTTCCAGCGTATAAGTTGCAGGTTTTTAAATTTAGACTTAATTTTTAAATTGTATTTTAAATTTTAATTTTAATTAAAATTTAAATATTGATCCAGGAGTTTAGTTTTGTACCATATTTTCCAGCGTATGTCACAGTTTTTAAATTTAGACTTAATTTTTTTAAATTTGTTTCAAATTTAAATTTAAATGTCGATCCAGGAGTTTAGTTTTGTACCATATTTTCCAGCGTGTACGTCATAGTTTTAAATTTGGACTTAATTTTATTTATTTATTTTAAATTTAATTTAAATAAAAATTTAAATATCGATCCAGGAGTTTAGTTTTGTACCATATTTTCCAGCGTGTACGTCATAGTTTTAAATTTAGACTTAATTTTATTATTATTTTTTATTTTATTTAATTTAAATAAAAATGTAAATATCTATCCAGGAGTTTAGTTTTGTACCGTATTTTCCAGCGTATAAGTTGCAGGTTTTTAAATTTAGACTTAATTTTTAAATTTTATTTTAAATTTTAATTTTAATTAAAATTTAAATATTGATCCAGGAGTTTAGTTTGGTACCATATTTTCCAGCGTATAAGTCACAGTTTTTAAATTTAGACTTAATTTTTTAAAATTTGTTTCAAATTTAAATATCGATCCAGGAGTTTAGTTTTGTACCATATTTTCCAGCGTGTACGTCATAGTTTTAAATTTGGACTTAATTTTATTATTATTTTTATTTTATTTAATTTAAATAAAAATTTAAATATCGATCCAGGAGTTTAGTTTTGTACCATATTTTCCAGCGTGTAATGCCGGGTACCGACCTAACGCGTTTCGGGCAGCGGAAGCGGCCGGTTTACATTGAAAGTCTATGTGGAGACGCGTCGAGTCGCGGCGAATCGTGATGCGGCGCGTTTTGAGTGTTTGAAGCGGCGCTTCAGCAAGCGGCGGTACCTTTCCGCGCACGCGCGCGTTTGAAGCCAGTCTCCGGTAAGAAAATTGGCATTTTAAACAGTTGCTGCTGTCCGCTCGAGCGTACGATCACCCCAAACATAAAAAAACGTTTTAATGTCAACAAAGACTTTTGGAGCTGCAGTTCGGCTCGTAGAAAAACCACTCAAGTAGTAACGAGGCTCACGAACAGCTGATTTCATCTGCCAGCAGCATGAAACAAGCAACCCGACCCGGAAAACGAGCCAGACCCCTCCTCTGCCTGCTCCCAGTGCGCGTCATCAGACGCGTCTTCAGTGGCTTCAGTGTGAAAGTGACAAGCGGCCAAAAGGGGGTTGCAGGAGCGTTTTGACGGTTCTGGTCGGTACCCGGCTTTAGTCATGCCGGGTTCCCACCAAACGCGTCAAAACGCTCTCAACGCGCGGTGTTGGCTGCTTGTCAACAGACGTCTGTTCACACCAAACGTGTCTGCAGACGCGCAGTGGGAGGAGCGTCTTGGTCCTTTTCCGGTCGGGTTTGTTTTGTTTTTTTGTACACCGGGCAGATAAAATCAGCTGTTCGTGAATAAAAGTCATAGTTTTAAATTTAGACTTAATTTTTTAATTTATTTTAAAAATTAATTTAAATTTAAATTTAAATATTGATCCAGGAGTTTAGTTTTGTACGGTAATCAGGGCATTCTGTAATGTTTGAAACAATCTGAGGGAATCCTTTAACTGATAATCAAACCATTAGAAAACTATCATCTTTTTACTGAGGCAAAAAACTTGCAGATTTAAAAAAAAAAAAGTGAAAATAGAAAACAAGCAGACAGTTTATTGTTGTTTTATATTTTACAATGCACTGATCACAGAGATGCAAGGTGGGTGGATTGCTCTGCAGATATCTACATATACATCTACATATAGCTACATTTTGACTTCATGAATTGTTGAAACACCAGATGGAAGTTGTTTTATGTTTCAACTTGTTTTGTTTCTTTACATCCCTTCATGGTTATTTATTGTCTCATATTGGTCCATTTAGCATCTTTCTAGTTATTTCAATACAATTTAAATTAGGAGTCAATTTGTGTCACACTTTGCATTTTGCATATCTTTTTTTTCTCTCTCTCTGTTTAAGTCTTGATCCAAGATGGCGCCCGTAAGCATGGCTGCGTGTCCACCTCTCCTGTGGGTGTTTGGAATTTTTGTGTTTTGTTCGTTCTTCATTGGAGACATAACTACACTGCTGGTTTATGATCGGAAGCAGCTTCTGGATTTACGGTTTGCTGCCGCGGATGTCGCTGATTCGGGCCAGTATGAGCGTACCTCGGGATCGGGGAGGCCCCCTCTGCCCCCGTTGCTCGGAGACGAGCTGCCCGTTTACCTCCGCTGCTCTTCGCACCAGCCTGCACGGAGAAATCGATCGACTCGGAGGAAGAAACGCGGCTCACGAGCTGGCCGGCTGGTGAAGCTCAGAGCCCGGCGTTCTGCCTCGCTGTCTTCAGCTGATGGTCTCGATTCTCATCGCCAGTCTCCCGCGTGCACGGACCAGGAAAACAACGGGGATCTCCGGCCGGAGCAGCTCTCTGTGGGCAGCGAGCCGCGGGGCGCTCCCCCACCAGCTGTTAGCACATCAGCTGCTAGCAGCTCATCAGCGGCTAGCTCGGATATCATCAAATTCTGTGTTGTCAACGCCCGATCTGTTTGCAACAAAACGTTCATCCTCAGGGATTACTTTGAAGAGCACGACTTGGACTTTTTCTGCATCACAGAGTCGTGGATGTCGTCGGGTGAGTCCAGCGCGCTGACGGAAATAATACCACCAAACTGTTTGTTTTTTAACGACCCGCGACCATCAGGTCGTGGCGGTGGGTTATTAACTATCTTCAAATCAACTTTTGACTGTAAACAACTGTCCATTCCAGTCTCCTGCTCTAGCTTTGAGCTGACTGTGTTTGAACTCGGACATTCACCTGTAACTTTGTGTGCTCTTGTCTACCGGCCGCCTTGTTCTAAGAACTTCATCAGCGAGTTTTCTGATTTCTTGGCTGAAATTACAGCCAAATATTCTCGGGTCGTCATTTCAGGCGACTTCAACTTGCACGTGTGTTGTCCTGAGAAGCCCATGGTTAAGGACTTAAACATGCATTCCTGCACGTAAAGGCAGGAATGTTAACCATTTAACTGCCGCACGTTTCACTGAGGTTTACAACAATGACATGTTAATTCAGCCCCCGGGGTTCCTCTCCAGCACTGAGGAGCTGACAAACCAGTTTGACTCTGTTTGTTTAAAGGCTTTGGATCAAGTAGCGCCTATCAAAACGAGAAGACCAAAACTCAGGGCCGAACCGTGGCTGAATGACACTACCAGAGCTGCGAGGCAGCAATGCCGAAAGGTGGAGAGGAAGTGGAAAAAAGACAGTCTGCAGGTCTCTTTTGAGATGGTAAAAGAGAGCTGGCGCCGATATCAGAAAGCAGTGAAAACTGCTAAATCACAATACTTCTCTGATATCATTGCTGCAAACTCTCGTAACCCTCGAGTTCTGTTCTCCACCCTAAACTCTGTTCTCCACCTCACTGAACAATCACCCATGGAAGCCTCGACTGAGCTGTGCGAGAACTTCCAACATTTCTTTTTAGATAAAATCGCAACCACCAGGGCTCTCATTTCTCCTCCATCTCACGATCCATCCATCCCACCTCAATCTGTTGCTGTGTTTGACCATTTTGAACCAGTCTCTCTGTCCTCTCTAGAGCAGGTCATGTGCAGCCTGAAACCATCTGGCTCCCCCTTCGATGTGGTCCCCCCTCGGCTTCTAAAGGAGGTTTTTCACACTCTAGGTCCCTCCATTCTCTCTATTGTTAATAGCAGTCTATCCTCGGGTGTGGTGCCAAAATCATTAAAACATGCTGCTGTTCAACCCCTCCTGAAAAAACCAAACCTCGACCCGTCAGTATTATCCAATTTCAGGCCTGTCTCCAGACTCCCATTTGTTTCTAAACTTCTAGAGAAAATAGTTGAGTCCCAACTAAAGTGCTTCCTGGAGGATCACGCTATCCCCGAGCTATTCCAGTCTGGCTTCAAATCCCTCCACAGCACTGAGACTGCCCTACTGAAGGTTTTTAACGACATCTTTCTATCCACAGATACTGGTGACTCTGTGCTGCTTGTCCTATTGGACCTCACATCCGCTTTCGACACCATCGACCATGAGATCCTCATTGCTAGGTTGGAGCAGTGGGTGGGCATCTCAGGATCAGCCCTAAACTGGTTCAGATCCTACCTCTCTGACAGGTCTTTTTGTGTGTCCATCAATGATTTTACTTCTGCAGTGGCGGCTCTTAAATGGGGGGTTCCGCAGGGGTCCATCCTGGGTCCTCTCTTGTTCTCCTTATACCTGCTGCCACTCGGTGCTATCTTCCGGAAACACAATATACCTTTCCACTTCTACGCTGATGACTGTCAAATCTACTTCCCCCTAAGACAAAATGGTACAGGCTCTATTCAACCTCTGCTCGACTGCCTGGCTGACATCAGGGACTGGATGGCTTTAAATTTCTTAAGCTTCAATGATAAGAAGTCTGAAGCCATATTGTTCCTTCCCAATGACACAACCTCAAACCACTGCATTGACCTGTCTGCTCTACCCCTGTCCGAAAAACAAAAAGTCAAAAATCTGGGAGTGATAATGGATCCTTCCATGAAACTCAACAGTCATGTAAACATGATTGTCAAATCCTGTTTTTTCCAGCTGAGGCGTCTGTCTAAGCTGAAGCCCATATTATCCAAAAAGCACCTGGAGACAGTGATTCACGCATTCATTACATCTAGGCTTGATTACTGCAATTCACTTCTGTTTGGCGTCAGTCAAGCCACCATTGCACGATTACAACTGGTTCAGAACGCAGCTGCCCGATTTTTAACCAGCACACGCAAAAGAGAGCACATTACACCAGTCTTGGCCTCCCTTCACTGGCTACCGGTTCATCTTCGAATCCAATTCAAAATTCTCATGTATGTCTACAAATCGCTGAACAGTCTCGCCCCCGCCTATCTCTCAGATCTGATACACCCATATGTCCCTCCACGTGCTTTGAGGTCAGAGGATCAGGTGCTCTTGATAGTTCCAGAAACTCGCCTTAAGCGCAGGGGTGACAGGGCGTTCTCTGTAGCAGGCCCAAGACTCTGGAACGAGTTACCGCTGCTCATCAAACAGGCCCCCTCCCTCTCGGTTTTCAAATCCCGGTTAAAAACTCACTACTACTCCATTGCTTTCAATGCCAGCTGATTTGTACTGGATCGTTTGATTTATGATCTGCAATGTTTTTATGTTTTTCGTGTTGTACTTCATTGTATGTGTTGCCTGTTGCGTGTTTGTTTGTCCAGCACTTTGGTGTGGACTTGTTCCTGTTTAAAGTGCTTTATAAATAAAATGGTATGGTATGGTATGGTAAGTCTTGACTTTTTGTGCCATATTTTGTCTCCCATTTTGGTTATTCTGTCTTGGGTTTAGACCAGGGGTCTGCAACCTTTGGCTCTGAAGCCACATGTGGCTCTTTGGGCCTTCTGCAGCGGCTTTTTCAAACTTGAACCAAAAGTGACATAAAACTGAATTTTATTGGTTGTACAAACAAAAAACAAACAAACAAAAAAGGGATTAATTCAAACTGTTTTCCTGTCATCCATCCATTATCTTTTACCCACTTCTTCCTTTTAGGGTCACGGGGGTCGCCGGTGCCCATGTCCAGCAATCACTTTGCAAGAGGCGGGGTACACCCTGGACAGGTCGCAAGTCCATCACAGAGACACATAGAGACAAACGAGACAAACAACCATTCACTCTCTCACATAGAGACAATTTAGAGTTACCAATCAGCCCAACATGCATGTTTTTGGAGTGTGGGGGGAAACCGGAGTACCCGGAGAAAACCCACGCATGCACGGAGAGAACATGCAAACTCCACCCAGAAAGGCCCCTGGACCGAGATTTGAACCAGGGACCTGCTCGCTGAGAGACAGCAACTCTACCTAAAGTGGCCCATTGGCCACCAGTTGATGACCACAATTGTAGCAGGTTGTTGCGACACCGGACACGTTTAATGTTGTGAACAAAGGCGTAAAAAAAATGGTTCTTTTGATCGTAAAGATTGCAGACCCCTGGTTTACTGTTTGTTTTTGCCACAGACCACCCACTTATAAAATCATCCTAAAACAAAACAAAATATCCACCTTTACAGCTGCGTCCATCGGTTGTAAGGTCGTACCCAGCAGGACAGGAACAGCGATATCCTCCAGGCGTGTTAATACACTTATGTAAGCACAGTCTTCCCCCCGCTCCATTATGAAAGAGCTCACATTCGTCGATATCTAAAGAGCATAACAGACCCAGATTAATCATCCCAAACAGAAGAGCAGCTATAATTAGTACCGTAGTTTAGGCCCTGATTAAGTAGAAATGATGAGGAGTACCCATGCAGGTGTAGCTGTCTCTGCCAGCGATGGTGTATCCTGGCTCACAGGTGCAGTGGGTGGTCCCCTGCACGGTGGAGCAGCGTGATGGACGAACGTGGGGCCCGCTGGTGGCAGCTGGTAAAACGGTAGCAGCAGAGGCAGCAGAAGTGTTTGTCGTGGTGATAAAGACTGAGCAGAGAGGAGAAGAGAACTGGGTGAAGTTTTTTGTTGTGATATTTTCAGTTTGGCAGCAGCTCTGTGGCTGGCCAACACCACCCGGAGTTGATTTCTTCAGCTGACGTTCTGGGACTGATGCAGCTGTTGATGATTTGTGACAGCGTCAGTCACAGCTGCTAACATCACAAACAGAGTTTGGGTCAACAACTGCAGTACGCCATTTAATTTTATACTAACTGAGATAAAGCCCAATGTGCTTTTATTATAAAATTAAAACTCAGCATGAAAAGATCTAAAATATTAATGACCGTAAGCTTAAAATTGATATAACAGATCATTTATTGTTGAGTTTTTAATGATGGAGGCTTTATGAGCTTCTGTCTTACAGTCAGTCTGAAAAATAACTTGCGTCTTTTCTTAAATCGTGTCTTTGGAGAACGTGTAATTAGGAATGCATTTGTCAGCCTAAATGGAATGAGACGTAAAAAGTGAAGTCCAACACATTGTTTCAGCACAAACAGTGACAAGGATGGCTGCAGCACCAGCACAACGTGATGACGTCTAGGAGTATGATTCTCGCTTCGGGTGCGAGAGGTCCCGGGTTCAAATCCCGGATTAGCCCACATTTATATGTTACGTCCACAAGGAACACAGCATATATAAGAGGACACGAGACAACAAGAAGGTTTAAAAAGTTGATTTTCTTGTTCAACTCCAGTGGCTGCGGGCATGGTTCACACAGCTACCTTCTGTGGAGGAAAAAGATGAGAGAAAAAAACTGGAGTTCACCTTCAGGTTCCCCGTGTCCCAAAACAAAACAAAGTACAAATAAAAGTTGGACCTGGTGAGCCGGCTAAAAAGAATAAAAGGACACTGAAAGGGGGCGAACTCCTGTAGGGTCCTCGAAGCCCCTCCCAGCATCGAACTACCTTTTTGAACACCTAGCTCTAAGTAGCCTGGCCCTCGCCTTCCTGCACAGCTCTGCTCAATTCTCATTTCCCTTCACTGCACAGTCTGGGACTTCTCCCATTCACAACAATTTCTCCAGTAGAATTTTGTTCGGACCAATCAGAGAACAGAAGGGGCGGAGTTTTTGGCCCCCTAACCCATGCCCCCACCTGTCCCAGCGCGCAGAGCCCTATAAAGGGCTCTGCCAGCGCGCAGCCAGCGAGCAGCGGCATGTTCTCATTCAAAGCGATGCAGGACTGTTTTATATGTGATATAAATGTATTAATTTCCCCTTCTTAATCCCTTATCTGGAGTTTTCTTTTGTTTTTTTGGCCAAAAGTCAAGTGATCGCTCGCTCCCTCCTCCTTCTCTCCCTCCGCTGAAATGAACAAGGAAATGGCTGAGGTTGTCACGAGAATTAAACTCGGGTTTTACGTTGCTGCCCGAGTCCCATCAGATTTTCTGGTCTTCTGGTGAGCTGGACCAGCGATCCATGGTTTTATTTTATTTAAACGTTTTATAACATATAAACACAGGATTTCCAGCGCGGCAGCCAGCAGCGAGAGAAAAGCTGCAGGAGGCGGAGCAGTTGTCAAGTTCACCAGAGCACGGGGGGTGGCTCTGAGGGGAGGGAGCAGAATGCTTTCCCTGTTCAAAATATCCAATGGTTTTGTTCCTCAGCAGAGGCCAACGCCTCCAGCAAGAATCGTTTTAAAATGGAGAAAGTCCAGACCCTTGTCTGAAGCGAAGTGAAGGACAGGGTCTGGTTTTAACCAGGCTAAGCTCTAAGGCACATATGTCAAAGTGCCTGCCCGCGGGCCAGATCCGGCCCGCAGAGCAATTATTTATGGCCCCCTGGATGATATTTAATAACTATTAGATCCGGCCCGCAAGCCACAGCCGCCTGCTGGTGTTTTGTACACGGCACGGAGTCGATCAAACTATGGAATGGATTTTCGGAACGGAGTCGTGTCTCATGAACCCAGAGTAATGAGACCCGCCTCAAATTCAGGAAATCCATTCCATAGTTTGCAGCCAGCAGCTCCAACGTGCGGTGAGTAACATTTTAGCTAACAGTTAGCCAACTGTTCATCGTAACATGTCCGCTGTGTGGATGTATTTTACACTAAATACCATAAGACAGCAACGTGCAATGTCTGCAGAGTCATAGCGCCACTTTAAACCGCGCTCAAGTTAGTTCAGCGAGATGACACTCGCTGAAACAGCAGCAGGACCCAGCCGCGCGTCCCGGTCTCGGATCATTCAGCCTGTCCCTCATTCGAGCTCCATGTCTTCAGCTGTGTTTTTTTTCTTGTTCAACCGCGTCTACACCGACCTGATAATCTCGTAGGAGCGACAATACTCCCAGACTGAACAATAAAAACACACAGCTGAAGCTTGGAGCTCAACAGAGAAGTTGCTGAACTTCATCATAATTAATGACCAACAGCTATCAGCTGTAGAAAATGAAGGATTTCACAGCTTCATACTTGCAGCCAACAGTAAACAATCATAAAAAAGTACAGTATATTAATAAAAAGTCACAAGACAGCTGTATGCCTAATCATTCAACCTTTATTTAGGCAGGTAGCTCGTGCAGTCACTTCAGCTTGCACAAGTGGCTTCATTATTCATCAGCAGTCAGAGCAGAGATCAACTTTCAGCTACATTTGCACCCCTCCTCAAAAATGGCTAAACGTAAGGTGGACACAGAGAACAGGGGTTTCAAGCCAGGTGGGAGGCAGACTACATGTTCATGGAGGTAATCAATCCTGAGGATTTCCTCAGCTCAGAGCCTAACCCCAAACATTGATGAACTTGTACAAAAGATGAGGCACCTCCAAGTATCAGCCTCAGATAAGTGAGCATCACAGAGCTGTAACAAATTTTCAGTTTTTAATTCAGTTAAATTTTTACATTTGTTTCTACAAGACATGATTTTTCTTTGAAGGAAGTATTGTTTTGGCTGTGTGCCATAGATTTATGTATTTTATTTTATTGTATTTTATTTATTTATATTTACTTTTCAGTTGAATGGACTCGGGGACAGAGCCATGAGAAAGAATACAACTGATTTGATTTATTTTCTTATTTTCCTATTTGAAAGTGGTGATCAGAAGGATCATAGAGCTGCACAATAATGCATTTTCAGTTTATAATGCATGCACTTTTATTTATGCATTTATCTTGATATTAAGAAACATATATATATATATTTTAAACAATTTAATTTTTTGCTGTTTGCCTGTTAAAAAATGTTTTCACTTGAAATTACTGACAGATCCATAAGAAAATGTTGTTTTATTAATTTAATCCTTAAATAATAGACAGTCTGTTAGGTCTTGGTTCAATAGGCTATGTGAAATCATTTCAATATGAACATTGAACCAGTCCGGCCCTTGGCTTGTAGCAAATTATTATTTTTGGCCCTTGGTGTATTTGACTCTGACACCCCTGCTCTAAGGTATCTGTAAGCAAAAACTGGACTACCGATCACACCAGGTCAAATTTTACTTAAAAACAGAACAACAGTCAGTGCTCACAAAACTACTAAGCCCTCCATGGGCAACCAAACACACAGGCTGCTAGGTTCACTAGAGCCAGATTGAGCATGCACATAGCACATGACTCCCCTAGGAGTAACACCCAAGTGGCGAGGGGTGGGTGGAGAAGCACAAACCTCCACACCTCCGCACCCTGCAACAGATCTCTGCAGCCAGCCTTTTTATAGGCGGGCTCTACTGAGTGATCTAATTAAGACTGATTTAATTCAGGCTTTAACCAGGTGTTTTTAACAGTGCGGCCTGGTTGGCAGCCAACATAAACAAAACATATTGGGGCTTAAATAATAATGTGCCCTGGCACGTAACACATATGAATGAAAGAACTGCTTTAAAACTTTAAGTAAAATTAAACTAATTGTTCATCTGATAATTCCTTATGACATTTTATAGGGATGGACGATATTATCGGAACGTATTGGCCGATATTAGCAATCTGTTTGGAGCTTCGTGACGGAAAATGATTTTGGGACGGCCGTGGTGTAGTGGTAATGGCAATCGACCCCCGATCGGAAGGTTGGAGGTTCGAATCCCGCGTCCGCCCACCATGTGTCGTTGTGTCCCTGGGAAAGACACTTAACCCCGAGTTGCTCCCGGTAGGTCTGGATGGCGCCTTGCAAGGCAGGCTACCACTACCGGTGTATGAATGTGTGAATGAATGGGTGGATGGCTGGTATTGTAAAGCGCTTTGGGGCTCCTCACAGGGGGCTGGAAAGCGCTATATAAATAAGCTCCATTTACCATTTACCATAAAGTTAAATATTGGACATTGGCCATTCCATCAAAATAACTCACCGATATAAAAGGCACTGTTTTTTTTTTTACGACAACCCAGTGACAAGGATGCCTGCAGCACCAGCACAACGTGATGACGTCTCACACGCCGGTGAGTTTAGAGTTGTGAAAATTTACAAATTTGCACTGTTCGAGTGTTGTCATTGTGTTTGAGAGAGTAAATGTCATGAATAAATTTGACATTAAATATAATCCAAGTTGAAGTGTTACATCATTTTCATCCCCCTTTGTTGTAGCAGGTCAAATTGACCATGCAGAAAAATGTAGTATTTTAATTTCATAGCAAAGAAAGCTATGTAGTCTATGGAAGTAGGCCTGGGGGAATAATATCGGTATTGGTATCGGATATCGGCCAAATAAGTTTTAACATATCGGCATATCGGCCAAAAATCCAATATTGTGCATCCCTAGCATTTTATTTACAAAAGCCCATGTGTTTGAAATTTGCATTACTTTAGTTGATTTGGTTAATAATTAATTGGACATTTTTTGGATTGCACAAGCTAATACTCTGATCAGAAAGTTTGGTATGTGTTCATCCTCTGTGAAAATAGCTCTTTTTAAAGCTTTTTGTACCTCGCTATACACTGCTCATCTGTGGCGAAGATACAAAAAAAGTAGCCTGCATAAACTTTATGTGGCATACAATGATGGCATGAGGCTGCTCCTCAAAGTGCCTAGATGGAGCAGTGCTAGCCATATGTTTGTACATAATGCTGTTCCCACATGTGCTGCTGTGCTCAGGAATCTTATGTATAAATGCATGTGTAGATTGTCTGTGTCATGCAATAATATAATTGCAAATCTAGTAAATCCTACTTTTAGTGCAGTGAGATTTTGCTCAAGATTGTGGAATCATTGGCGCCATCATTTATTTGTAACTCAGTGAATTATTTGTCTTTTATTACTTTATTTTAATTGTTTTTTATGGATTTTTTGTGTATTTTTATGGACCTTTTTTGTGTCTGAAATAAAGTTTGATTGATTGATTGATTGGTTCCTCAACACAACTGATAACATTTATTTGAAGAGAAGACAGGCTTTAGGTGAGCTGACTTGCCCTGTTGGCATGCACACAGCTGAATATCTCATCGACTTGGAAGACTTGGTGATGTATCTATCTCTGCTGTCAATCGTGGATGTTAAGGATGCATATATATGATTGGATTTATGATAACTAGTTTCTTGCTTTTTGGATTTGGCTGGTTCCTGGTCCATCAACAAACAAGGAAGTCGTCTGCAGCAAATTTGGACCTGGTCAGGCTGCCTGTCTTATGATGTCTTGGTTCGTGCCTCGAGCACCCAGACTCAGTTGCTTTTGGCAGAATGGATCAGATCTCAGGGATTATTCTCAGGCACGGTCCAGTGGTGTGGCCATTTAATTTCTACGTTTCAGAACTGAGAGGACCTGCACAGACTCAAGGTAGATGTCAGTAAAGTTCTGGATGTCCCCAAAACAATTGTGTGTTTATCTGAATTCGGCTCACTGACTTGCCTTGTCAGGCCACCTTATCTTAATTTGCCTGGAAGTTTTGTAAACCTTGATGCTTCCCCCCACACACACACACACACTGAGGGAGTCTACGGACCAATCAGAGGGGCCCGGCTAATAAACATTCTGTCCTCATCTCAGCGCTCTTTGATTCTATCTGACGTCATCCTTGGTCATCCTCGGCACCCCACGAGAGTGTACGGATCTCTCCAGAGGGAACTATGTGAACTTGAACGATTTACCACTCTTATCAGAACTCTTGCATTGATTCTGTGAGTTGTCTGGACATGCTCACATGCTTGCATCAGGATATGCTCACCGCCTTTGCATCCCCCTCCCCTGCAGAATTTCAGTGTCATTACGTGCTTATGTGCGAGGTGTTTTTCATTTTCATGCCTTTAATCTTCAGCCAAAGATTAAGAGCATGTTAGGATTTCTTTCTTTTTTTTGCCTCCAAAACCTATGTGGTCACTTTCACCACTTATTGTCTGTCCAGACTGGTCTCACTTGTAAATGAGTCTTTAAGGCTCAATGTGATTTATCTGTTTAAATAAAGGTCGAATGAATAAGTAACTACAGTAATGTGTTACTCACATGTGGGAACAGGGCTCTGGCAGGTAGCTCCAGTCCAGCCTTTGCCACAGACACAAGAAAACTGGTTGACCTCATCCACACACGTCCCTCCATTCATGCAGGGAGACGATGCACACTCATTGACGTCTGAAGGAGACAAACACATTATGCCCAGCGGCTACTTTCAAACTTTTTTCAGACACTACAAAACAGAACTTTGATGCTTGAACCACTATGAACATGACATAAAAATACAGCTTTCATCATCATCGTCGTCGTCGGTCCCTTAAACTTAGCAGCACAAACATCATACATACATTATTAGGGAATAATAAATCAATGCAGGCTATTGTTAGGTGCAGGCATCTTGAAGAAAAATCCACAGTTGATAAAGAGGTCTTTAGCAGCTAAAGGCTGGAACATGAAACGTCCAAAAGATCTTTGGACAGCAACCAAAAGTCACTCAAAGGAAATCCAAGCATGTATTTCTAGATAAGAAATAGGGACATGTACAAAAAGAGATATGGCAAAAGAAAGAAGGAATTAGAGCTAAATACAGTAGAGAACGGCAGGAGTGGTGAGACACTGGTGGGAAGAGTTGAAATCTTTCCACCAGTATGGCGAGGTGTCCAGACAGCAGTGACTTGGTCTCTCACCTCTACATGTGGGCTGCTGGCCACTCCAGACCAGGCCCTCCTGACACACTCTGCTCTCCGACCCCACAAGTTCATAACCAGGGTCACACAGGAAGTGAAGCTCGTGGCCAATGCTGTTTGATTTGCCCAGTTTTCTTCCGTTGATTGGAACATCCAGTTTTGGACAAGTACCTGGATGAAACACAGACTTTAAAACAACCCTTTAAAAGAATATTTCTTTTAGTGTATTAAGATAAGAACTTTATGTCATTTCCTGATAACTGCAGGAAGTTGTTGTGCCAGGGTTAATACAGCGCTGGCTTACAGTTTAAGCTTTTTGTGGTCTGCCTCCCTGCGCTGCTCTGCAGTAGATTGATTTTCTTCCTCAGGCTGTGAAGACTCTGCATGCATGTGGCTTCATGGGCTGATAAAAGCTTCTGGACCTGCTTCAGAGAACCTTGTAGCTCCTGCCTGTTGGGGCAGTCCTGGAACAGAACAAATCAGTTGGACCAATTAGTAGGATTCGTGAATATTGTGTTGTTCTTCAGCGCTATTGCAAATTTTAGCAGCATGTTTCTGGACTGTGCGCTACTCTGGATTTGTCAAACTACACGGAGCTCTTCCTGAAATTGATTCTAAAGAAGTTTTGGCTTTGCTGGATATTTTTGTGTTGCAGAACAACTCTTTGTCTGTGCTGCTGCAATTAAAGGCCTGTCAACAGTAAGAAACTGCTAAACCACAAGAACCCAAACACAAATTTATGAATAAATTAGCAACTGTCTGTTAATTCAATTTTTTGTAATTTATAGGATTTAAAACAATTAAAATAATGTTATTTTTAACTTTTTCCACTTTACCTTTTGGATTGCACTACTTTCTGTAATAAAATAGTTTAACTATAGCATACATACTTTTTAAAAGAGTTACAAGTCCGTAAACATGTTCTAAATGGAGATTTTTTTTCATTCAAACTTTATTTATACATGTTAAGTCTCATTGAGCCTCGAGGACTCATTTACAAGAAAGACCTGATTTAAGCACGTGACAGCGTGACGGCTCAGTGATTAGCACTGTTGCCTCACAGCAAGAAGGTCCTGGGTTCAATCCACGGTTGGACCTGGGGGTCTTTCTGTCTGGAGTTTGCATGTTCTTCTCGTGCATGCATGGGTTTTCTCCGGTACTGCGGTTTCCACCCACAGACCAAAAACATGCATGTTAGGTCCAAGCCTCCCTTGCAAAATAAATCTGTGATCTCAGTGCGATTTGCCTGGTTAAACAAAGGTTAATAAAATAATAAAATTAAAAAACAAAGAACACTGATGAGCAGTGGTGGGATATAACTAAGTGCAAGTGCTTTGTTACTGTACTTAAGTACATTTTTCATGTATCCGTGTTTTACTTAAGTAAACGTAGGTACTTTTGACTTTTACTCCACTACATTTTACATTAAGTACTTTCTACTACATTACATTTCTATAATGCGTTGTGTTACAAGTGTTTTTTTTATTTGTTCTTTAGTTTGAAATTAACCAATGGTGAGAGGGTAGTTGGTCCATTGAATCACTGCAAAGTGGGCAGGTAACGTTAGACCCACCTTGAAGAAGAGCTGGACCAGTGATGTATATTCTATACGTCATTGAGCTGGGAGCACCCACAGCACCACTAACACACCCGGGCGGGCGGCCGTGGTGTAGTGGTAATGGCAGTCGACCCCAATCGGAAGGTTGGAGGTTCGAATCCCGCATCCGCCAACCATGTGTCGTTGTGTCCCTGGGCAAGACACTTAACCCTGAGTTGCTCCCGGTAGGTCTGGAGTGCGCCTTGCAAGGCAGGCTACCACTACCGGTGTATGAATGTCTGAATGAATGGGTGGATGGTTGTATTGTAAAGCGCTTTGGGGCTCCTCACAGGGAGCTGGAAAGCGCTATATAAATAAACTCCATTTACCATTTACCATTACACCCAAAATGGATTCCACCACAGAGTCAGCCAGAAGATACACACCACCCATGACCTTATTGAAAGACTATTGAAAAACTATTGAAAGTTTATTGAAAGATTATTGAAAGATTATTGAAAGACTATTGAAAAACTATTGAAAGTCTATTGAAAGTTTATTGAAAGATTATTGAAAGATTATTGAAAGACTATTGAACGATTATTGAAAGATTATTGAAAGACTATTGAAAAACTATTGAAAGATTATTGAAAGACTATTGAAAAATTATTGAAAAACTATTGAAAGACTATTGAAAAACTATTGAAATACTATTAAAAGACTATTGAAAGATTATTGAAAGACTTTTGAAAGACTATTGAAAGACTATTGAAAGATTATTGAAAGATTATTGAAAGACTATTGAAATATTATTGAAAGACTGTTGAAAGATTATTGAAATGCTATTGAAAGACTATTGAAATATACTAGTAAAAGACTATTGAAAGACTATTGAAAGATTATTGAAAGATTATTCAAAGACTACTGAAAGATTATTGAAAGATTATTGAAAGAATATTGAAAGACTATTGAAAGATTATTGAATAACTATTGAAAGATTATTGAAAGATTATTGAAAGACTATTTAAAGACTATTGAAAGACTATTGAAAGATTATTGAAAGACTATAAAAAGACTACTGAAAGATTATTGAAAGACTATTGAAATATTATTGAAAGACTGTTCAGTACAGCAGGAAAGATTCTCTCTCCCAAAAGAACCAGCCTGGACTAAAAAAAAACTTTGAAAACCAACTTCTTCTGAACTTGAACAAGAAATTATTGCTGCAATATTGAAATGTGTCAGTTCATGGGATGTTAGGAGACAAGAGATGTTTCCAAATGTCTCGACGCTCAGTTCCAAGTTTTGAAAACGGTGTCAGAAAGTTAAAATATTGTTCACTATTGACCCATTACAAGGTTTTACAAGGTAATTACAAGATAATGGGATTAACCTGCCTAAATAAAGGTTGAATGAAAACTAGAGTTGAAATGATCAGTGTTCATTCCTTTGTTAGGGTTAATGCTCCTTTTTCATCAGACAACTTTTACTTACCGGTAAATGTTTTTACTGCAGCTAAAATGGCACATTGGTTTTTCTTTGTGTTAAATAAAAACTTTCAAAGGTAAAATCATTCATCTTTCTTATTTTGCTTAATGGCATTTAACTTTGTTTGTTTGTTTGTTTATTGTTTGCACAAAAAGAAACAACACACATAAAAGAAAAGTTTTTTAAAAATGTGTAGGAGAGGTCATAAAAACCCTAATTGGGCTTACAATTATAACTCTGCAGGTCATCCCTGAAATTCGGACACACAGAATCACAAGTCCAATTGGGAACTGTCACAGAGTAAACACAATAAAAACTTGTATTATCTGCAGCATTGTTCATTAAAATGACTCAACACTATTAATGTATTACAGAAAATATACTGTACATGCTGTAGGTACACTTAATGATATTGTAGACCATTGCATTAAGTAACACATTCAGCAAGTACTTTTACTTTTAATATTTTAAGTATTTTTAAAAGCAAGTGCTTACTTACTTTTACTCAAGTAAAGGTATTAATGTGGTATTTCTACTTTTACTAGAGTATATTTTTGTTTGCTTATTTGAACTTTTACTTAAGTACAGTATTTGAGTACTTTTTGCACCACTGCAGATGAGCTACAGACAACAACGATGATGATTAGTCATTTAGTCAAAGTCGACTTTCAGCCACTTTATGGATCTGTCCTCTCCGAGCGTTCCTGTCCTCGACGATTACTTTGAGTTCTGCAATCGGCTTGCTGGTGGCCGATGTGATTGTATCAAGCCAGCGTGTTCTTTGCCGTCCTCTTCTTCTCGTCCCACTCACTTTGCCCAGATCATCGAAGTCTCTAGTGAATTTTCGCGCATAACGTGGCCGAAAAAGGACAGTTGCTGTTTGACGATTTTGCCCTCAAGCGACATTTTCGGCTTGATACGGTCCAGGACCATCTTGTTTGTTGTCCGCGATGTCCAGGGTATGCGCAGTAGTCTCTTCAGACAACAATAGACAATCATATAAAGCAGATGTGTATTGTGCAGAAGCTGAGGTGTTTATTTGTGAGTAAATATGTGCAGAACAGAGCACGCACACACACAACACACACACACCAACGCAGCGTGTTTTAACGTTCTGCTGAAGTTTGAAACACTTCAAACAGGAACTGGTTCAACTTCTCAGTTGAAAATGTTCACATCAAATATTTTTATGCTTTTTCTGATACTCCTCCCTGAGTTTGGGGGTCAAGCAGTCAGTCATGACCCCCACCAGCTGAAATGTCCTCTCTGTTACAATCTGCCTTTTGTTTTGGATGGAGAGTAAAGGGAGTGACGTGTTCCTGCTCATGGCTGCAGTTGATCTCTTCTTATAACTCTCACTCATTCATTGGTCATTCCCCATCAGCCCTGCCCTCTCGTGCATGTTTCCACATAACCAATTAGTGTTTTCATCCAGCAGGTTATGTAAGAAGAGCCAATATTTGTCTCCTTTAGGCTGAACTGAGGTTTGGAAAGGCTTCAGTCACCTGGGAGGAGATGGAGGCTGGTGAAAGACCTCTTTCTGCTCATGCTGGACAACATGTCACCTGATGACCTCGTGCTTAACGCAGTCTGTTTAAAAGAACCATTCTACAGGCTATTCAGGTTGAACAGTCTGAAAAGCAGCTAGCGCTTACCATGTAACAAGTCCTGAACCGTCACGTGTTTTGCAGACGTCATCTCACGAGAACACAATCAGATACATGCAGAGGCCTAATGAGAGCTACGAACAGACACCTGCTGCTTCCTGGGAATGTTTAGCAGCTTTGCATTGAAGCACAGTGTGGAAATAATAAGATTCAGTCACTGAAGGCTACATGCAACATTTTCTGTATGAAGTCAAATTACTTCAGACAGTTGAGTTTTTTACACAGATAGATAGATAGATAGATAGATAGATAGATAGATAGATAGATAGATAGATAGATAGATAGATAGATAGATAGATAGATAGATAGATAGATAGATAGATAGATAGATAGATAGATAGATAGATAGATAGATAGATAGATAGATAGATAGATAGATAGATAGATAGATAGATAGATAGATAGATAGATAGAATAGATAGATAGATAGATAGATAGATAGATAGATAGATAGATAGATAGATAGATAGATAGATAGATAGATAGATAGATAGATAGATAGATAACTTTATTACAGACTCATAGTCCAACCTACATAAGAGACAACGAAGATGATAAAATAAAAATAAAAACAATAAAATAAAATAAAAAGTACAACTGAATTTGGCCATTATTAAATATATTTTGAAACCATAAACTTTCACATCAATAAACCAGTAACTCAAGCAGATATGAGTCAAGCACTGAGAGTCCGTGTGCTGAGATTCTTACCTGTCCGGAAGCAGGATGAAGTGAACAGAAGCACAGCAAGGTGATGACGTTCAGAGCCCATGGAAACATGTTTCTACAATAAAAATCCAGAGTCTTCAGACGACGTGTTAAAAGTTTCAGTACGAGAAGAGTGTGCGAGGACTGCAGGTGAGTGAAAGTCCAGAGACTGCAGCTGAATGTTGTGGAATGCTGGCTTTACTTCTCGGGAGCCAATCAGAATAAAAGAGTTGGAAGAAAAATGTGAGCCCCTTATTTTCCCTTTACTTGATTTGGAGTTCACTTCCCTTCAGCTTCGACATGTGAGGAGCTGTGCCCTCTGCAGGACTACGTGCACGCTGTACATTCGTTTCTCTCCTGCACTCAGCTAAATACTGTACATGAGGTTTCAGAAACAGTCTGAGGACTTTTGTGTTGGTCATTCATGTTGTTTTAAAATCTGTGCCCAAAACCAGTTTATCTCAGGAGGTCTGTTCTCACATCTGTGGCCAAGTTAGGTCAGCACTTATCACTAATGTCTTTTACCAGCACAGAAAATGGAGCCCCTGAAACATATATGAAGAAGTTGAGCTGACCAACCACACTAGTTATTTTGCAAACAAAAACACAACTAACCAGGTCCTTATCCTGCAAAGCGAGGTCTAAACAAACGTTCTTCTTTTCAGCGGCTCCGTTCTTCAGGAATCACCACAGTGAGCAAACTTGCATAGAAGGTTTGGCCCCAACCTGGGCTCAAACCAGCACTGACCACTGAAATACCATATTTTTCAGCCTATAAGTCACAGTTTTTTTTTGTTGCATAATTTGCATGCCCTGCGACTTATACATCAAAGCAACTTACTTTATATTTATGTTTTTTCCCATATTTACAAAACATTTTTTGGCTGAGGCATGACCGTTTTCATTCATTCTGACATTGAAAATATTGAACACTTAAAAAAAAACATGTTCAGCCACTAGATGGCACTCGAGTAGTATGGCATGCCGTTGTGTCATGTAAAAGTGGCTATGGCTGCTTTTTGTGTTTGCATTTGCTTTTTGTGTTTGCGTGTTTTTGAGTTTGCGTCATGCATGTGTTTGCTGCGCGTTTCGCCGTTTGCTGCGCGTTTGCACCCGTCGGCCACCGTACTTTCCAGCTCCATTATGTCGCTTGTTGTGTGTCAATTGTAAATCCTCAGATGTGCGATAAGAGCAGGCGGGGCCACATGCACAATTGTTGCGCAATGCGCCAGCGCTACTCTCTTTTCACAGTCTGATTAACTGCTGCACTTTATTTTATTTATTATCCTCAACATATAAACTTACTGCCTCCTCATCAACAAGAGTATTAACACAATTGTATATTGTGCATCCTTATTTAGTTTTCTTTGTGCTGTATGATTCGTAAAACCGAATCAAAGGCACAAGACCGACCCGACCCACCCATCAAGCTCATAATTTTGGCCCGACCCGCACGACCCGGCCCGAATTTTGGGTCAAAAATCGCAGCTCCAATCCTGCTTGGTCTTTACCAACCTGCAAAATGTACACGTTTACATCGCTGGCTGCATTTGAGGATAAATCTTGTATAAGAAACTTACGTTTTTATATTTAATTAGGTATCATTAAGGATGTAAATATTCTCTTACACCTCAAAATGTTTGGTAAATTCAAACAATACAGGTAGTACTCGGGTTACGACGTTTTGCGGTTACTAACGCCCTCCCATGGAAAAGCATTGTTCGAGTTACGCGGTTTATGCGCCTTACCCGAAACATATGGTACCGAAACTCAGCGGAAATTTACAGGAGGGAGGGGGGAGGGAGAGTAGCTTGACGCACTCAGTGGAAACTATTGTTTGGACAGAGACTGGAGCAGAGGAG
>JBBPBX010038871.1:2835-30173 GCA_038048925.1 Garcialebias charrua
ATGATCTAAACCATTGTAGAGTAGTTTCTGTAGTTCCAAAATCATATGCAAGACTCTGTTGTAGAATACTATGATCAACTACCCTGGCCCTCGCCATTCCTACGCAGCTCCGCTCAATTCTATTTCCCTTCCAGCAAAGTGAAGGACAAGGGTCTGGTTTTAACCAGGCTAATGATCAACTGTATCAAATGCAGCACTGAGGTCTAACCGGACCAGTGGAGACACCTGCTCATTGTCAGAGGCCATGAGAATATCATTAGTAACTTTCACCAGTGCAGATTCAGTTCTGTGGTGAGCTCTAAACCCTGACTGAAACTCTTCAGATTATTTCTTTACAGATGTTCACAAATTATTGTCAACAAAATATGACTGTCCTGAATTTCCTCATTAGAATAAATTAGGTGGTAGACTTTATGTAGTGAATGTTGCAAATTATGTGGTTATTTTTAAATCATAGATTATAAACATAGATAAATACATTAAATCAAAACACAGAAAAAATCCTGTATTTTAACAGAAAATATAGATTTTAATTATGTAGTTTTTCATATTATGTTGTTTTGGGAAAGAGTTGTTTATAAGCATAAAAAAATGTCATGGTTTGTCCATTATCCTGGTTTCTGTCCTGTTCTCAGTTCTTTTTGTTCAGTGACTGTCACAGTTCATAATGGTACGAACTATTGATAATTATTAGACAGAACATCACTTAAAAAATGACTATCCCTTTAAGATAGTGAATGTGTTTTGGCAGTGGGTATGTTGAGACAGTATTCACAAGACGATGATGTCTAGTCAGAGGGAATCATGGATCCTGACATGCACTGGATGTTCCACCTCACTGCTGCTATGAGCACTTGCAGACAGCCTCAAACGTCTATAACTTTATAATGTGAAACTCACAGCATGAGTGGTTTATAATATACAGTTTGCATTGATGCCGTTGTTTTAAAATTACAGAGACCAACTTTACTCCTGGTTTGATTTGGGCTAGCTGTTAGCTCAATAATCAAGTCAAAATCTAATTATTTCTTGAAAGTAAGCTTGTTGTAAGAGCTGTCTACAAGATGCAATACTTACATCTTCTGTAATCTTTCCACAGAATTTCAATTTAAAATGCTTCAATTATTCCGTTAAATGTAATTTGTAACTCTGTCTGTAGGGTTATAGGTTGTATGATTAAAAAAGCTATGCCTATACAACTACTAGGATGCCTATACAAATAAAGTCCAGTTGTTTTTGCATTGAACACTTTTTCTGATAAAAAAAAAAAGCTGTTTTTAACTCAAATTTAGCTTTGTCTTGATATTTTTCAACTTTATCCCAACTCTGCAGTCAGGCAGCAACTTTGAAACACACATGTAAAAGAACAAAACAGTCCCTTAGGATCATTCCAGATGTTCTACAGCTGCATTTTGTGCTGAGAAACAAAACAGCTTGTGGCCAGGAACCAGTTACCAGAGGCCTCAGCTACAAAGGCAAATCACAAAATGTCACAAATCAAAACGTGAAGTTCTACAGCCACTTATAGAAAAGTGCCACACCACTGCCACACCACAATTCTGCCTTTTGGTCTCATTGATCGGGGTAAAATGCATATTCATGAGGTAAGCAACTTGTGATCCCAAACAAAGTAAAGCCCCGGCTTAGGGAGATTGGGCCTGCCGTTAATGACTTCTTCGTTTTAAGCCCGCGTAAGAAAGCCCCCGATTTCCCTGCGCTTGTAGTCCATGAGAATATTTAATACTGTTATTAATCATTTTTAATCCGTTTGCTTTTAATTAAGAAACAGCGTGTTGCTGTCCTATCAGCCTGTGCCAGCGACAGATTAATTGTAGCTTAAGATAGCCAGTTGTGATTGGTGTAATGTATTAGCTAACAAGACGCCCGGCTTCTAAAGATACTTGTACATTACATTACCTTGGGAACTTGGCACTCCTCCAGGGCCTCTCTTTCCATCCCTCTTTTAGTTGCACTCGTTTCTTCTTCTATCTGTTGTCCCGTGTGTCTTTGCTGTTTGATACTGCAGTCAGACGTCTTTGAGAAGCCTCTCATCCTGGTCGGCTGTGTGTTTGTAGCATTTCTCTGATGGCAGACCAGCCTGTCCCTGATAAGGGAGCACAGTGGGGGGACATCTTTCATTTAGTCTCTGCTCAGAGGCAATACAGTGTAACCTATAGCTCAACACCCCCACCTCCCCCCACCACACCCCTCCCTGCTACCTTTGCCAGGCAAGGACTTCATTCCAGGCAGGTTTAATTTAACGCACTTGGCCCTGGTTCCAGATTAGGAGGTTGGAGAATTGTGTCTTGATGGTCATTAGCTTGTTTTGTCCTGATTATTTGTAAATGGAGATGCTTTAAATGACTAGGATGCATCAACATCCACGGATCCACCGGCCTCAGCCTCCCAGTACTGTTTGCTTGTTGAGAGGTTCACTCTACTCAAAATATTACTTTGTGCTCATACGATTATTACAGTTTTTGTTTACAGGATACAGTCACAACTATTTGATACATTTATTATCTGGATGCTGTAATTTTTTAAAGAATCATCTGAATATTGCAGTCAGACTGAGCGCTGCATGGTTTTACTAAATCAAATGATTTTCATTTTTAATAGATCATTAAACAGTTGAAACCACACAACACAGACCATTGGGACTGCCTTTTAAAAAGCAGACACCCATTAATATTCACTAAAATTTATTAATATTGACTAATATTTATTAATATTCAATAATATTCACTGAAATACATTAATATTCACTAATGTTTACTAAATTTAATTTATATTCACTAAAATTCACTAATATTCACTAATATTCATTAAAATTCAGTAATATTCAGTAATATCCCTTAATATTCACTAATATTCACTAAAATTCATTAAAGTGAGACTAAACCCAGGTTGAGACGGTAACTCCTCCTTCCAAAATCTCCCTGAAAACGGGTGTGTCGAGAGACAAGGAGTGGTGGAGGTAGAGTTGTGCTTTTGTTCACGCCTCCACCTGCAACAACCTAAAACAAATTAAACCTCTAGCCAACAACATACACCAAGCAACAACAAAGAATAAACATGTAGATGTATTTATCTATTCCACCCATTCCATCCAAAACCAAAGGCCTAAAAAAATGAAAATGAAAAGAAAAATAAAACCGCTTGTCAGGAGTGAAATGCAGCACTTCCATATAAGGTATGCACTTCTCATCTCTGCAGGGGATTGGCTCTGCTTGAACCACCTTTGTGACATCAGAGTGTACAAGACACATCAGAGTGAACAGTCCTGACCAATATGAAAATTAAGGTGCAATAAGATCTGTTCAACCCAAAGGACTACCGTAAACACAGTTTTAGACCAAATATTGCCAAATATTGCCAATTTACACAGATATGCACAATTATGTGAAAATAAACACAGCCATAGTGCTAGATAATATTTTAAACACATTCTAGGGAGTTTATCAGCTAAAAAAAGTTAATTTTGGGTTTAGTCGCACTTTAATATTCACTAAAATTCATTAATGATCACAAATATTCACTAAAATGAATTAATATTCACTAATATTGACTAAATACATTAATAATCACTAAAATTCATTAATAATCACTAATATTCACTAAAATTCATTAATATTAACCAAAATTCATTAATATTAACAAAATTCATTAATATTCACTAAAATTCATTAGTATTCACTAATATTCACTAAAACTCACTGATATTCTCTGAAATTCATTAATATTAATTCATTAGTATTCACTAATATTCACTAAAACTCACTAATATTCTCTAAAATTCATTAATATTCACTCAAATTCACAAATTTTCACAAAAATTAATTAATATTCATCTTGAAAAATGGGTTTCAACTTTAGTTATATATGTTTTCTTCCATCAACTTTAATGTGGTCCGAACTGCAACATGTACCACCACAAATGTTATGCCAAAACAACCGGCTCGGCCCCGTGATGTGTTTTTTTTACTTTTATTGCTGTTTTGAGTTATGGCGATGTTACTTGCAAACAAAGACATTGTTTGTCCAGGTAACCACCTGACTGAACTCTTCCCACACTGACTGCAGCTGTGAGGTCACATGACCTGGACTGGAGAGTTCATGAAGGAAACTCAGAAAGTCATCAAACAAACTCTTCCTACCACCGCATCTTTTAAGATATGCTGATATATTATAAATCAAAATGCAGAACTTTTGTTGACTTTCCACCAGTATGTTTAGTTTGGCTGTGGGAGTTATGGTTTGGTCGTGAGGTTCCTCAAAAGGGACAATGGGACCATTTCACTCCTGTTTCTTCTTTATAACTCTGACACGTTTTTTTATTCATTTCAATTTTAAATCACAAAGAGAATGAAAAAAACAAAATGAAAGGAAGCAGAAGAAGAAAAAAATCTTATCATATCTGCTCCTTCTTAAACAAAATTAATTCAAAATATCAATTCAAACAATAATCATCAATACATAATGCAACAATAAAAAACTATCAAAATTTACCGTTTATAATTCATTTGATATTTAACAACCTTATATGTATCTTTTGAACAAAATAGTCTTAATCCTTTTCTTAAATATAAACATTGACTTCACTTTTTTACATCATTATCCAAAGTATTCCAAAGAACTATTCCCAGTGTTGTAGTAGACCGACCCTTTAAACTGGTTCTATACTCTGGTTTTACAAAAATATCCAATCCCTTTAGATTATAACAACTTTTTCTTTTCACAAAATATGCTTGAATATCCGATGGTAGTATGTAATTCTGAGCCTTATACATAACTAAAAGAATATTATAATCTACCAAATCATAAAACTTAGGTAATTTCAATTGATAAAACAAAATAATTGAAGGATGACAATAAGGCTTTCTTGTTACAATTCTTACAACTATTTTCTGTAAATTAAAAATAGGCTTTGTTATGGTTTTACACACTGTACCCCAATCATTAACACAATAAGTTAAATGCGGAACTATTAATGTATTATACAGCAAATACAAAGCATTATTTTTCAATAAGTCCCTTACAGTACTGCAGTGGACTTAGATATTTTAGTTTTTACAAAACTTACTTGCTGTCTCCATGACAGTTTATCATTAATAATTACACCCAGAAACCTTACCTCGTTCACTCTACATATCTTAACACCATCAATTTTGAAAGAAAAATCCAAAGTAATCTTTTTTTACTAAATATCATAAATTTAGTTTTATAAATATTCAATTAATTTAAACCAATTTTGTATTTTCATAAACTCCATCTTCATCAACTCAAACATCTGTCCAAGTCTTTACCCAAACAGAAGAAGGTGGTATCATCAGCAAATAAAACACCTTTGGAAGATACCAGACACCTCAATCAAATCGTTTACATATAAAATAAACAACTTAGGTCCAAGTACTGAACCTTGTGGTACTCCACATGAAATTCTGCATAGATTAGAGCTTACATCATTCAACTGTACAAATTGTTTTTTATCCCTCAAATAACTACTTATCCACTGTAGAGCATGTACCGGTACCTCTAATACCATATTTTTTCAATGTATCCAGTAAAAAGGTGTGATCAATAGTGTCAAATGCTTATTTTTAGGGATGGAGCCCATCCGATCCAGTATCAGCATCCGATATCAGCAAAATTTACATATTGGATTTTCTGATCCAACCTACCGATATTTCAGATATTTGATGTATGTCAGAGAGCACATATATTGCACCATACTCTGTGACTTCTGTCTTCACGTTGTGTGAGTTAAACCCAAAGTAGACACTCTGAGCCTCACAACAGGTAAAACCCAAACTCTAATAGCATACAAGAAGTAGGTCTATATCACAGACGTCCTTCTGACTCATGGTGCAACCCGGAACATTAAAATACTGCTAAGCATCGAGCACCCCGCGAGGGTGGATTTTTGAACACCTTTGTCCTTATTTAAGTCTGGACCCTCACAATTCTATTTATATTATGAACTTGTATTACTAAAATAATGATAACAGAATATGATAGAAGTCCAAAAATTGAAAAGTGGAAGCAGAACACTCCCATTCTCTTTTCACACTGATGCATCAAACAAGGTGAAGATGAACCATGTTTTATTAATGATAGTTTTATACAAATGGATACACCTGATATATACAAATAAAAACATGAACAAACTTACTTTACATTATACAAACATAATTATGCATACTTCTACACATGCTTAAAAAATTAAACAGTTTATGGCGCCCCCCATAAAAAAAATTCACCAGCCGCCACTGAAGTATCGTATCGGTTCGGAAGTAAGAAATGTGGATCGGTACATCCCTACTTTTTTAAATCCACAAATATACTTACACAATGTTGTTTTTGATCAACAGCTGTAGTAACTTGTTCCATCAACTCCATAAGAGCCAATGATGTTGAATTTTTTTTATCTAAAACCATACTGACTATTACTTAAATATGATGTTTAGCAAGAAATTTGTCTAATCTGGTCACAAACAATCTTTCAAGAATTTTTGAAATTCATGGCAACAAAGATATAGGTCTATAGTTATTAAATACAGTTCAGATCACAGTGAGGAGAGTTTTTAACGTCATATCTCTGACATGTAGAGCTGTACAAATGTGAACGTTCACATGCGTGTGAAACAATCTCTTGTGTGTGTATATATATAAGAGAGATAAGAGATAAGAGATTTATTTATTAACATTGCACCGTAATACAACGTGATTATGTAGCACAGTCGTCCGGAAGAGGGAAGAGTATGCAAGCTGCAGCATTTCCAAACACATTACATGTTCTTCTGCGCGGCCGCGCTCATCCGTCTCCGGATGAAGGTCAAACAGATATGGAAAAAGGAAAAACACAATAGGTATCATTTGTGATATTCAAAAAAAGAATCTATCAAAGATTGCCTTAAGACACTCTATGATAAAGTCCCAAAAACTCTATCAGCATAAGCACAGCCAGACAAGACATTGTTGCAGATTTGACGACATGCAAGGAGATCAAAGAGTCTGTGAGCAGCACTTCAGATAACACAGTTCAGCAGATGTTAAGCTCGGCGCCTCTGAGCACACTCCCAGGGACCTCTGGGGAGGGAGGGGGAGGGGGTCAGCAGTGTCTCTCAGCTTCACTCCAGGAGAATAGTTCCCAACAGCCTTCTTCTTTTCCAAGGTCGCGCAGAAACTAGATTAGATAGTTCTTTTGTTTATCTTCAATCCAGGCCACAGTGTTCTTTTTGACTGCAGCCTTCCAGAGTCCAGGTGCTGTTCAGGTCCAAAATCGCCGAATCAAATGAGTTTCCGAGGCTACAAACCTCCATCCGTGCCCTGATTAATGCCGGGCGGCTGTAAACGAGTTCCAAAGCGCACCGCAGGTCCACGGTGGTCTACCGCTCCCATTGTGCGGTTCAGCTCGTACAACAGCTGGGTTGAGGAGCTCACAGCCCGGATCAGAGACTCTTGCTGATCAGGAAGTTTGGCCAGTGCGCCGATAGCTGCCGAAATCTTCCTGAACTTCCAGTAACAGACAGCTCCGCTCACGCCAAAAAACAGAGCAGCTGCTACTAATATCCCAATAATCCACAAATCTTCCACGTCTTCGACAGACAAGACGGTCAAACACATGGGTTGCCACTGTCCCCAGGAGTCCATCATGTATCCGACAGCGTGCGTGTCAGAGGGGCAGGCCGCTTCTCCTGGCCCGGTCCGCTTCGTGGAAAAAATCTTATCCATAGATGAAACAGCCCAATTTATTAACTCCATCGCAAATTGGTTCGAGTGAGCGCTGAAGAGTCACAGACGAGACAAAAAGCAAGCAGGGAGGAGGAAAACTTAGGGAGGGAAGGAGCAAAAAGATATGCGACTTGCTTTGTCGAGAGCCGGAAGAGGAAAATGATACGGATACGGATTTAAACTATACATTGAATTTATAAATGTACTGATGTTATTTGAATCTGTTTTATTTCCCAGTACAATATTAAAGTCTCCACACAAAAAACTTTTTTATTAAAACTCTTTTCCAATAGCTCCAAGATTTTATCAGTGAATATTTCTATATTTGATCCTAGTGATCTACAGATCAACTTATTATGTTTTTACCATTCTTGTTTATTATTTCTATTGTTATCATTTCCATAATATTATCAACAATGATTGACATTTCGCTAATTAATTTACATTTTATTTCATTATTAACAAATAGTGACTCCACCACCCCTTTTATTATTTCTGTTCATATGATATAATCCATACCCTTCGATGTGAACATTTGTGTTTTCATCATTGAGCCATGTCTCTGACAGTGCTATTAAAGTAAAAGTTCTGTTTAATTGTTTTAAGTAATTTTAGGATTTACTCAGAGAAAAATCAGGGGATTTTGTAAACATGAAATGCAGAAAACCTCATAAAACTGTAGACACTTGTGTAGTAGACACAAGTGTTGAGCAGTCCTCAGGATTTGTAGACATACAGGAGTATTTTGAACTGGATTTGAAGGTGAACCGGTAGCCAGTGCAGGGAGGCCAAGACTGGAATTAGAATATGTTTTAAATATTTTATGATCTTATTTATTCCAGTATGTATTTTATTTTAACAAGAATTTAAACAATAAGGCCAACATTCAGCCATCACTTGTCATTGCTGTTGGTTTATTATCGCCAGCCACTGTGCTAAAGTGTGGTGGTAGTAGCTGAGAATCCTACTCGGCTTTCAGGGTCAAGATGGGGTAGAGGTAGGGCAGCTGACCTGGGAATAAAAATCTGTGGTTCAACTCCCAGACATTCCCACATGTTGTGGTGTCTCTGAGCAAGTCACCTAATCCCTAATTACTCCCCGAGCCCTCGATAGCTGCCCACTGCTCCACCTGGGTGTATCTCAGGTGTGATGGGTTATACTCGGAGAACTAATTTCATCATTGGTAAAATACAATGACAATATTCCCTTCTCAACACATTATCTGAGTGCTGACAGATCTTGTGACATAAGTAAATTTACAAAAGTGGACTGAGATGACTAAGTCCATCCCTTCATAGCCAGAAATGATTTTAGTTTAAAACTTGTGCATGAAAGGTGGCAACGTGCTAAACTTTTAATTCGGAAAGAATTTGATATAATTTTATTGACGTTTTTATGATTGTTTTCTGTGTTATTATTTTTATAAATGTACAGAGAAAGTATTTACCAGCTCCTCTCCCAGACCACACCTGAAAACACCAGCAAGAACTACTCTCAGTACAGCATCGACCCTAAAACACGATACCAGAGAGTCAACATGTTGTCCATCCAAGCTCACCAGGTCAGCCTTCTTATCCTTTATTTACTCAACAGACTTAAGCATTTTGAAGGTCATTTAGAGCGATGGGTTACAATCTGGCAGACACAGTCTCACAGAAACAGAGCTTAGTGTTACTGTGTTGAAATTGCTTAGTAAAACAGGATGTCTGTCACAATCTACCGGTAAATAAGACTGAAAGACAAGCAACATGACTCAAACTGGCCTACACTTCAATTTTTCCCATATTTGATATAATCGACTAAAGCCTGTGTTTGATCTTAAAAATGCTGACTGTTCTTTCATTCTTGAATTTAGGTCCAGCACCTATATGATGGTGATAAAACCCGTTCATCCAGCACGACACCGGACAACCCTTGTGTCATGCGTCGAGGTGAGTCATCCCTTTGTGCAGATGTTTATCTTTACCCCGTTGAAGCACAACATGCTGTTTACTGCACAGGCGTGTAGCTCAGAACTGTGGTTAACATGTTTGTGCGTTTGTTCCTCAGATTCAGCCAGTGGTTTGGAGGAGTTGTTGAAATGGTGCCAGAAACACACCAAAGGTCATAAGAACGTGAATGTAAAAGATTTTACCCAATCCTGGAGGTCCGGGCTGGCTTTGTGCGCTCTCATTCAGCACTTTAGACCCAAGCTGATGTAAGTTGTTCCTTTTGCTTTAGCAGAATTTTACAGAAAGTTAAATATACATTTGGGGTTGCTGATGAGTTCATGTTAAATGTCCTGAGTCATGTTTAGTGACACTGACACAAAATATTTTTTTAAAAATTCTCAGTTTACTTGTGCTATACAGATAATTTTCTATACTTCATCACTTCACATAATCTTTTATCTCAAAGTCTGTTGGAGTCAAACCTGGTTGTTAGCAAAACATCTCATAAACAATTGGATGTATTTCAGTGACACACAAAAAGCTATTTGTTGCATATCTACAGCCCATGGAGTCAATTCAAGATGGCCACCACAGCTAATTGACTTTAGACGACACAGAAATGGCTCGGTCAGTTTTACATATATTGAACTGTAATTTGGTGTGGTTGTAGCTAGGCCTGTCGTAATAAACAATAAATCAATAAATCGCATGATAATTGAAAATTATCAACCTCATTTTCATTTATCGGCTTTATCGTTTCGTCGTGTCTCTTTCTACTGAAGACACGGTTCAACTCTGGTGCTCTTCACTGACCCCTCCCTTCCTCTTTTGAAAATCAGTTTTAACCATCCAAAATTGTGTTTTTAGATCGTTAAAAGCAGCTAAGCTGAGAAGCTAAGCTACGAGCTAACCTAACAGGCCGACATCGGGAAAAAAAACTGTCTTGTTAAAGCTCCAAAATTCACAGTTGAAACCTGTGCCTTTATCTAAAAAGTTATTTTTCTCTGCAAAAAGAAGCTGCGAACTTGTTTACTGATTTTTATTAAAGCTTTGTGTGAAAAATGCTATGTTAAAGAACTCGAACCACACAGAGCGTCCGCCATTTTGAGAACTGAAAAACAGAATGAGAGATGGTCCATGTCACATCAAGGGGCAGCGCAGCAAAATGAAGCTGATTTGACTGTTGCTCCAGGCGAGCTGGACGAAGGTGTCAGGTTATGGCAAGCCGTTGTGTCATTAATAGCTGGTGAAGATTCTCAGTCATTCAGGACATGATAAATTCAAAAATCTGACAAAAATAATAAAGTATAATAAATTAAGTCCAATAGTTTTTGTCTTGAACTTTTTTGAATTTGTCATTGAAGCCATGTTTACCTATTACATGATACAACGGCATGCCCAACTACTCTGCTGCCATCTAGTGGTTTAAAAAATGGTAGTGTTCAATTCAGTTTTCAGTCGGAATGAATGAAAACGGTCATATCTCACCCAAAACTCGGTTTACAAATATGGGAAAAAAATCCATAAATATGTCGCTTTGGCATACAAGTCACAGAGCATGTAAATTATGCAAAAAACTGCGACTTACACAGCGAAAAGTACGGTATTCCTACTTCACGGCTGTTCACTTATCGCGGGGGTTCAGGGTATGGATCCACCGTGATAAACGAAAGACTATCGTATAACTAAACGCTCGACAGTCGCTCATACTGTAAGTGTTGTTTCCACATAATTATAAAGTGTAACCTACCAGTCACAGATGTGATCCAGCTGTTGTCTATTGTTATGTACCTGAGGGGGTTCAGAGTTTTTAAACATCATTTTTGAGTTTAGGTTGGCTGCAAGTCTGCTGAATCCAGCAGCCTGCTGAGCTACATTTTTTTCACTCAGCCTAATCAGGCTTGATTAGCTCAGGTCAAACACCTGTTTGCTTTCAGCCTTTTAAATAGTCTGAGCTGAGACCTAAAAACTGTAGAGCCTTACTGATGTGAGGTTGAGATTGCCAACTTAGGTTGGTGGACGCAAGCAAGGGGGCTTGTTGGAAATACTTGGAATCCTGTTGCAGGTAAAAACCAAGTTTTGCTCAAAGCAGTTTTATGCTGCATGTGTGTGTGTTCAGAAGTGTTCTCCACCCACTTTTGATCACTGTGAGTTGAGCACTCGTGTAGAATGCATTGAGCTTAGGCTCTTATATGACTTACAGTAAATGTCTTAAATGACTGGTGCTGCCTAAACAGCACATGTAGAGCAAAGGGTGCTCTTGTGACAGCCTTAGTATTTACTAGGGTTGTGTGAAACAAGTTTTAAGCTTGTTTGAGACTGGTGTAGGAAACACTAGATGTTTAACAGCTGGGAAGCTGTAGGATGTACAAACATTGAGGAGAGCTCCACCCTCTCCGCTTGTTTGTGAGTCTGCTCCAGGGGGAGTGGAAGGTGAGCTGGTTAAGCTCTTAAAGTGACTCTGGCTGCTTAAAGCAGAGTTCTGTGTGGGTTAAGGCACCTTAAGTGCTGGCTGCCACTTTGGTTTAACTTAAGAGGTGTGGGCCTGTGCCACAGGGGCCTGTTTGAGTTAATTTTGGAGACACTGAGGGCAGTGTCTGTGCAGTTGTTCAGGAGGACAACTGGGATCAACAGTGAGGGACTGTTACCTTTTTCTCTTTCTCATTTGTTTGTACTTTTGACTGTGTGGGTGCAGGTAGTCCAGTTCTCGTGTTTTGTTTATTTAGAGGGACTTCTTTGGTAAGGTAGATCGTCGCCTGGGGGGGTACGACGGTCCTGTACAGGATTGGATCAACCTGGGTGGCGTTTTATTGTTTTTGGCCTCGCCCACCAGTCCAACACTTATTTGTACTTTTTATTAATTTTCTTTTCCTTTGGACGCTGATCCAGGAGAGGACGCTCCAGTCCTGGTGAGAAGCCTGGGAGGACCCTGCCAGCCTGGAGGCTCTTAGTTTTAGTTTAATAAAAATCGTTTTAATTCTTTTTCTGTGTCAGTGTCCACTTTGTATGTTTTGGCCTTTACCGGTCGTAACATATAAATTGGGGGCTCGTCCGGGATATGAATGAACGAGCTGTTAGTTTAGTTTTGATTCAGTAGTTGTGCTGGATCTGAATGAACGAGCTGTTTTGGTTAGTTTAGGATTTGTCTGGGATGTGAATGAACAAACTAGTTTAGGAGTTGTGTTGGATTTGCATGAGCTAGTTTGTGTAGTGGTAAGCTGCTTGTTTGTTCTGTGCACCTACTGTGCATGTTGGTGGTGGTCTGTCTTTGAACAGACATTGTTTGAGCTTGGGTGCTTAAATATTTAATGGGGGCTCGTTGATTAGTTAAAACACAGTGTTTGTGACAGGCAGTTTCACAAATAGCCTTGAGCTGTGTTTTTGTGTGTTCTGTGCGGTGTACAGCTGACGTACTTAATGGTGTTTGCTAGGTTGAACAGTTTTTCTGTTCACCTTTATTTGGGGGTTTGTCAAAAGTGTGAACTTAAAAAAAAAAATTTAGTCACCAAATTTGTGAAGGACTTAACTTCAGCAGTTGGAAGCTGGCTGAAGCTTCTCTTTGGTGCTGATTGCAGAGTACTATCAGCTGTGTGTGTATGCTGCTGCCTGTGATACATTCAAGAGCAGTAGGGCATTTGTGTTTTGGTTTACTGTCATCTGTGTGCAGGACATTTGGTGGTGAACTGTTTGAGTAAGCTGTTTAAAAACAAAGAAACAGTTTTTTTGTTTTTGCTCAACAACATGGCTTTCAATTTAAAAAGATTTCTTGAACATCCCACAGTGCAAGTCTTTGTAGACTGCACAATAGAACAAAAGCTAAGGGTAGCAAACCATTTTAACATTGATGTCAGAAAATATGCTGATGATGAATGGTTGGGATGTGAACTGCTTTGTGAATTGGGTCAGCTTAGGATTTTTCCTGAGATGAATGAGCAAATGCGTTTGAGAGAAAAGGAGGAGGAAAGAGAACGTTTGATTGCCATGGAGAGAAAGAAGCTTGAAGAGGAGCGAGCTGCTCTTGAGCAGGAGCAAGTTGCTTTAAAAGAAAAACAAGAGCTTGAACTGCAAATTAAACAACAAAGACGTCAAGCTGCTTTGGAGGAAAAGAAGCGTCTGTGGGAACAAGAGGAAATTGAACGACAAAGACTTCAAGTTGCTCGTGAACAAAACATACTGAAGTTGCAGGAGGAGTTGAGAGTGTTGAGGCTCAAAGCTGAACTGAAAAAGCAACTGGAAAAGCAACATTCATGTTCTACAGTGTGTCATCTAAAGGCGACACCAGAGCCTTGCACTCAAGAAGGTGAGCCTCTCACACTTCAACAGGAGATGGCGCCACAGGAACATTGTCTTCAGGAGGAGAACATTGAGGATGACATCAATTTGGGTGACAGTTTTTTCTTATTACATGAAACTGAACCTGAACAAGTTCAGTCAGATGGGGATTTTAATAACTTTGAGCTGAATGAACTTGACATTAATCTGTGTGAATGTTTTTTATTCAGTTCTGAAGCAGAGGAAGTCCCATTGAACCTGACTGAGGACCCAAAAGAAACAGTTCCTCCTGTTTCTTTGCATTCTTCTGTAGCTCCTGCTAAAAACAATGATGGAGATGATGATGTGTACTTAAGTGACACATTTATGACGAGTCTTGAAGAGAAACAAGTTCCTGTAAAAACAGAAATGTTTGCAAATGAAGTAGATGAAGCAAAACTTCTGTTGTCCAGACAACAGTTGATGGAACTGAAGAATAAAGACTATATCGACATGGGGAAAAGTCTTCATCTGCTGTTTGGAACTGAACATCTAGTTCAGTCAGGAGAGGACCTGAAATTATCAAAGAAGGTGAAGTCACACAAAACAATTCCACCTGTTCCTTTGTTTTCTCTTGCAGAGAACAATGAGGGAGTGTTGAAGGACAATGTGCAATCGATTACTAAAAGTGCAGCAGAAAATGCATTTTTGCTGTCTGTGAAATGTGAGGTGCTGCAACCCTACATTGAGCACAATGCACATGATTCTGTGTCTAACTGTCTCTGTGCTTACAGTGTGGCTGAGAGCAGAGCTGTTGAAACTGACACAGGGATGCTGTCCGGTGCAGAGAATGAGGACAGATCCCCCCTGACTGTCAAGACCAGTATTCAGTCACACGCTGGCACCAACTATGGTGTTTTTTGTTTGGGGTCGATGACTAATAAAAAGCTTTTCAGGGTAAACTTAGACAAGCGCTGCTTGTTTGGTTTTAAAACTTTTTGAGTGTGACTGTAGAATAAATGTTAGCGGTTTGATGGACTAGTTTTTTAAATGGTGTTTTTAGTCCATTTAGGTGGTGTGACCGCTACATTTTAACCCTCTGTTTTTTTTTGTATGGGTGGATGTGTGATGTTTTCCCCTAACATACACATCACCCCCATACAAAATAACTTTCGGTGGGGGTGTTATGAACCTGAGGGGGTTCAGAGTTTTTTTAAAAACATCATTATTGTGTTTAGGTTGGCTGCAGTCTGCTAAAGAAAGCACCAGCAGCCTGTAGCTGCACTTTTTTTCACTCAGCCTAATCAGGCTTGATTAGCTCAGGTGAAACACCTGTTTGCTCTCAGCCTTTTAAATAGTCTGAGCTGAGACCTAAACACTGTGGAGCCTTTGCTTGGAGCAAGGGAGTTGTTGAGATTGCCAATTGAGGTTGGTGGACGCAAGCAAGGGGGCTTGTTGGAAATACTTGGAATCCTGTTGCAGGTAAAAACCAAGTTTTGCTCAAAGCAGTTTTATGCTGCATGTGTGTGTGTTCAGAAGTGTTCTCCACCCACTTTTGATCACTGTGAGTTGAGCACTCGTGTAGAATGCATTGAGCTTAGGCTCTTATATGACTTACAGTAAATGTCTTAAATGACTGGTGCTGCCTAAACAGCACATGTAGAGCAAAGGGTGCTCTTGTGACAGCCTTAGTATTTACTAGGGTTGTGTGAAACAAGTTTTAAGCTTGTTTGAGACTGGTGTAGGAAACACTAGATGTTTAACAGCTGGGAAGCTGTAGGATGTACAAACATTGAGGAGAGCTCCACCCTCTCCGCTTGTTTGTGAGTCTGCTCCAGGGGGAGTGGAAGGTGAGCTGGTTAAGCTCTTAAAGTGACTCTGGCTGCTTAAAGCAGAGTTCTGTGTGGGTTAAGGCACCTTAAGTGCTGGCTGCCACTTTGGTTTAACTTAAGAGGTGTGGGCCTGTGCCACAGGGGCCTGTTTGAGTTAATTTTGGAGACACTGAGGGCAGTGTCTGTGCAGTTGTTCAGGAGGACAACTGGGATCAACAGTGAGGGACTGTTACCTTTTTCTCTTTCTCATTTGTTTGTACTTTTGACTGTGTGGGTGCAGGTAGTCCAGTTCTCGTGTTTTGTTTATTTAGAGGGACTTCTTTGGTAAGGTAGATCGTCGCCTGGGGGGGTACGACGGTCCTGTACAGGATTGGATCAACCTGGGTGGCGTTTTATTGTTTTTGGCCTCGCCCACCAGTCCAACACTTATTTGTACTTTTTATTAATTTTCTTTTCCTTTGGACGCTGATCCAGGAGAGGACGCTCCAGTCCTGGTGAGAAGCCTGGGAGGACCCTGCCAGCCTGGAGGCTCTTAGTTTTAGTTTAATAAAAATCGTTTTAATTCTTTTTCTGTGTCAGTGTCCACTTTGTATGTTTTGGCCTTTACCGGTCGTAACAATATATATATATATATATATATATATATATATATATATATATATATATATATTATATATATATATATATATATATATATATATATATATATATATATATATATATATATATATATATATTATATATATATATATATATATATATATATATATATATATATATATATATATATATATATATATATATATATATATATATATATATATATATATATATATATATATATATATATATATATATATATATATATATATATATATATATATATATATATTAGGCATGTAACGGTTATAATGGGTTTACCGAACCGTTCCGGTACACCACGTTCGGTTCGGTCCACCTGCGTACCGTTTCGGTTATTTTTTCACTCATTAAACGTTCTTAACAGGGGAATATATGCACCGCGGAACAAAATTTCCTGGGCGCGTTTCAGCACGGACCTATTTTCGCGTGGCACGCGCAGCATTTAGCCGTTAGCATCTCGTGCGGTCTCCTGTTTTTGAACGTTATAACTTTCTTTTTAAAAGACGAGCGCACGCGCAGCTTGTGTGGACTTTGTTTCATGAAGACTCTGCAGCAGCTGATTGCGTGACGCAGCTCTCTGTGCAGCAGCAACACGTCACGTGAAAGCACTGGAAACTGTCATCTGAACGTGAACAGCAGCTGCATTAAAACTCCTTCATCCGAACGTGAATGAAGAGCTGTATTAAAACTTCATCTGAACGTGAACAGCAGCTGTATTAAAACTACTTCATCCGAACGTGACCGAAGAGCTGCATTAAAACTCCTTCATCAGGTAATCACAGCGGTCCACAAGCTGTAGCCTATGAGTTTTTAAATTTCTGAATCTGTCTGAACGTTGTTATATGCGCAGGTTTTAAAGTTGCTGAGCGTCACTATGAGACATTCATCATGTCAACACTTCAAAAAGTTCAGCTCTTTATGAAAAAACTAACTGATGTTGTCAACAAGCCCTGGACCAGATTAAAGCCCTGCCTGCCATGATGAAGAGTGAGAGATTCAATTGTTCAAGAGGTATTGTTTTATTATCTAAATAATCTTTTTTTTTTTAAATCATAATCTTATTAACTTGTTTTTTTAAATCTCTTTTGTTTTTTATTTCCAGTCTGTGACAGAGGTAAATCCACCTGCAGCTAAGTGATGACTGAACTGAACTCTGAACTGTTCCCACAGTCCCACCTGTCCCACCAAGAAGAAGTTGTGAGTACAGTAATGAGGACAAATACAGCCACACTGCTGCTACTGAGACAAAAACTTGATTAGTTAGATTGTAAACAGTCTGTTGCTGCTTATTGTTCTGGTTCTGACTGTTATTGCATTTATTAAGATTTTTATTATTGTTAGTATAGTTTATTTATTGTAGAGTGCTGTTTATTTAAAATCAGAGTCAGAGAGTCTTTATTGTCATTTGCACCGCATGTGGTACATGTGATGAAAACGAGATTATGTACACGGGGTCCCAGTTACATCCAACAACAAATGCAAGAGAAAAACAGTAATAACATCTAGAATTAACTAAGAAAAACATCAACTAGTAATACACTAAGCCCTAATATAGTGGAAAAACATCATTATAAACAGCAGCACGAACATGAGTCTGTATGAGCAGATGGTCACAGATGAACACAGCAACAAGAAAACAGATCAGCATCAGCATGATGTGATATTTTGCAGTGTTTATTTTTATTTTATTTTTATTTATTCATTCATGAGTCTAACAGCCTCAGGGTAGAAGCTGTTCCTCAGTCTAGTGGTTCTACATTTGATGCTCCTCAACCTCCGTCCTGAGGGGAGTGGGGCAAAGAGTGAGTGTGCTGGGTGAGTGAGGTCTTTCATGATGCAGGTGGCTCTTTTCCTGCATCTGGAGGTGTAAATGTCTGTGATGGTGGGGAGACTGACTCCGACAGACCTCTGTGCAGCCTTCACCACTCTCTGTAGAGCTTTCCTCTCTGCAACTGTGCAGCCTCCATGCCACACGTTGATGCTGGAGCACAGGATGCTCTCCACTGCACACCTGTAGAAGGAGGTGAGAACTGGGCTGCTCAGACCAGCTCGTCTCAGCCGTCTGAGGAAGTAGTCTCTGATGACCTTTCTTGATCAGGCTGGTGGTGTTGTTGGTCATCCAAATGGGTCACTTTTATTTATTACTACAATACAATACAAACATATTTTTTGCACATTTTCAAAATAAACATTTTGTAAGTCTTTAGTTTGTAAAAAAAATTTTTTTAAATTTGTACCGAAAAAAACCGAAAATAAACCGAACCGAGCTCTCCTTGTAGTTGAACCGAACCGAAATGTGATTTTAGCGTACCGTTACACCCCTAATATATATATATATATATATATATATATATATATATATATATATATATATATATATATATATATATGTATATATATATATGTATATACATACACAGAATGTCATAAAAACTTATGTAATTCCTCAGGAAAAAATTTATTTGCAAGAACATAAGTTTTGTGCTACAGATTATAAACTCTTATTTGCCAGAGGTGTTGAGAAATTCCAGAAATTTGTTCAACTCAGTTCTGGTGGTTTTGGAGTGATGGGGGCGGCCGTGGTGTAGTGGTAATGGCAGTCGTCCCCCGATCGGAAGGTTGGAGGTTCGAATCCCGGTTCCCCACACCATGTGTCGTTGTGTCCTTGGGCAAGACACTTAACCCCGAGTTGCTCCCGGTAGGACTGGAAAGCGCCTTGCATGGCAGTCTGCCGCTACCGGTGTATGAATGTGTGTATGAATGGGTGGATGGTTGGTATTGTAAAGCGCTTTGGGGCCCCTCATAGGGGGCTGGAAAGCGCTATAGAAATGAGCTCCATTTACCATTTGATGACAGGATGCATCCATGCAGCCTACGTGAATTATAATTCTGTGGACAGAGGGTGTGAGTGTGTTCAGGCTGGGGAGTTTTACAAGAATGATAAGGACTGTGGCTCCTTGGATGCAAAGTGTAATGACATTGAAGTAATTAATTTATTGTGGGACTGAATATCAGTGAATGAGTGTGGTCGAATGAAAAATTGTGTGAAGAGATGCTGATGGTGGACAATTGGGGCTGTGTGGAGGGAGGGGGAGATCTGAAGATGATTTCTGCAACAATGATAACGACAGTGGAAAAAGACAGGCGAGCTATTTCACTAGTGTGATCTGCTTTGTGGAGACACTGAGGAACAGGAAGTTCAGGGGGTGGGGGTATTTTGAAGAAAAAGTGAAGTTTGCTGTGGACTTTGGGCATCCCCAGCCAGGAGGGAGAAGTCTTGCAGACTGAAAGCGTCAAATCAGTTTTTCAGTTGGATGCTATGATGCACTGAATGATGGGGGTGTTTGTCTCTCTAGTTGTGATGTGACGTGTAAATTATTTTTTACAGTGTACTGCTGAATGAAGAGATGAGATTCACACAAGAAATATGTTTTTTAGCTTTTGTATTAAAGGATCAGTATGTAACTTATTTTTTAAACATATTTCTTCACTCTGCCACTATCTCAGACTGATGTTAGACAGGTAATCTCTGAAAGAAACTATAGTCCTCTGGCGTCTCCCGGTGGTAATAAAGGCATTTATAAAAACCAAAGCGCCCCGCGGTTAACCAGCCAATAAAAACAGAGTTTATAACCAGCCAATAAAAACAGAGTTTATAACCAGCCAATAAAAACAGAGCTTCTAACTTCTCACGCTCCTAACCCACGCCCCCGCCTGTCAGCCTGCAGCGGCCGCGCAGGTTCTCGTTGAAATAATTGCAAAGCGATGCAAAACTGTTTTGTATGTGACACAAATGTATTAAATTCCCCTCCTTCATCCCTGCTCTGGACATTTCTTTTGTTTTTTTGCCAAAAATCAAGTGATCGCTTCATCCTTCGCTCAGTCATGACATCCTCCGCTCAGTCATTCAGGAAATGAATGAATTTGTCACGAGCTAATTAAAATCGGGTTCAACGTGGCTGCAGAGGCTCTGCAGATTTGCTGGTGTTCTGGTGTGCTGGACCCTGTCTTTATTTAATTTTTTAGAACGTTTTATTAACATATAAACACAGAAATTCGGAGCGGCTGCGACAGGACATGAGTGGAGGCGGAGTTAAGGAAGCTGAGCTGATTTACAGCGAAAGTGACGGGGAACAGAGCCATATATGGCTCTGAGGGGGAGGGAGCAGAATGCTTTTCCCTGTTGAAAATTTTTCTAAGTGCCAGCGTATTCCAGAAACTTCAGACTGCAGCTTTAAACACATGAAAATTAGAACACAAAATTAAACTGATGAAATAAAATAATTAATGTAAGCCTTGCTTTAGTTTCAGTTTACCTGCAAACTAGTCGCTTGTCACCGAAATACGCCAATTTCAAACTAAAATCTGTCATTTACGTGAGTTGTGTAAATACGAAAAGTTTTTGTTTTGTTGGGGGGGGTGCGGGGTCAGACTCAGTGGCATGTTGGATGACATAATTTCTCTTTATTGTTTTGTACTTTTCCATTAATTTTACTCATGTTGTTGTTGTTAAGCACTTTGATAACAGTTTCTGTTTTAAATGTGCTCTACAAATAAAGTTGACTTGACTTTAAGAAACAGTGTTCCTCCTCGATCAATTGGCTCAGCAGGCGCTCATCTCTTTTGAAGTTTTTGTCGACAGGGCAGAAGGGCAGAGACACCTCTATGTTGCACACTAGCTTACAATTATGATAGTGACTTCAGCTGTTGACCGGTGCAGGGGATCGTAGGAGAAATGGAGGGTGTAGCATCTAAGCTAACATGTCTGCATTGTGCGTGGCAAGATTTTACCCCAAGATTTGAAAAGTCCACTTCATGGAGTTATAGAGAATACCTTGAAGGAGAAAGAACCCAGGTAACACAAGTTTTCTGTAAAGTAAAATTGTTAAAATCAGTGATGGGGAAGGAACAGTGGAAAGGAAAACAATGGGAGAAGGAGATGGATGTTTTCTAAGTGGATTGTGAAGGAAAGGTCAATAAAATCAATAAAAGTTATGAAGTGTAGAAACTGTGGCACCAATGAAGGAAGGAACCTGTAAATTATTTTGTTTTAATAATTAAATGCAGGCTGACAAAACGGACTAAAACGTTTGTTTTTTGTGTCATTGCTTGGCACAATGTAATTTAGTGTTGTGAAGGCTGCATGATGCCAGGTCATTTTCTGTTATGATCAGGTCTATCGCTAAATCATAGAACTGTAACCAACCCACCACCACCACTGAAATTCACTGTTGGTGTCTATTAAAATGTCACCTTTTCACTATGTAAAGTTAATATTCTTATTTTTAAACTACAAACCAGATTCCAAAAAAGTTGGGACACTAAACAAATTATGAATAAAAACTGAATGCAATGATGTGGAGGTGCCAACATCCAATATTTTATTCAGAATAGAACACAAATCACAGATCATAAGTTTAAACTGAGCGAATGTATTAGTGGTGTAACGGTACACGTGGGTGTACTGAACCGTTTCGGTACGGCACGTTCGGATCGGTCCACCTGCGTACCATTTTGGTTATTTTTTCACTTGTTAAATGTTATTAACGGGAGATTACGGTATATGCGCCGCAGAACTAAAGTTCCTAGGCGAGTTTCAGCATGGCGCTATTATCTTACAGCACGCATAGCATTAGCAGCTAGCTTCTTGTTGCGGTCTCCTGTTTGAGAACGTTATGGCTTTCTTGTTAAAAGACAAGCGCAAATCCAAAGCTGTGTGTGGACGTTGTTTCATGGAGACTGGATCTGCAACAGCAACACGTCTGACTTGTTAACGGACTTGAAACGACATCATCTGAATGTGAACGTCTCTTCTACAAGCAAGAAAAGCAGCTTGTTGCAAAGACTGATAGCAGCATTTAAACAACCTTCAACAGGTAATTCATATCAGTCCAGATCAATAACACAAGCTGTAGGAGTTGTCGTGGAATTTTACCAAAACAGTGAGATGAGTTGAATGCAAAATGAAGAAAAAGATTGATATTTTACTATTTTATTCGAAGGCAATTAAAAACATGCGTTCGAAGGCTCTTGCTTTATGCAAAGAGCCTCGATCAGAAGGCACAGAACAATTTATACAGTCAAACAAGCCTACTTGGTCACTAATCTTAGAACTCTGGACTTTTAAGATAGGTTTCTTCTGGTGTCAGCTGCCATATTGCACAAGTGGGTCTTTTCCTCTTAGTAGAGACAAGTGGACATGATGTAATACATTCAAACGTAAGTTTAGAAGACGTTTTAACAGATTAGAAAACATTGACCATTGTTCTTTACAAGATTCTTACCGTATTTTCCGGTGTATAGGTCGCACCTTTTTATGGTTTTATCAAGGCCTGCGACCTATACACCGGTGCGACCTATATATGGCTTTTCATCACTTTCGGCGAAATCCATCCATCCATTTTCTTCCCCTTATCCGGGGTCGGGTCGTGGGGGTAGCAGCCTAAGTAGGGAGGCCCAGACTTCCCTCTCCCCAGCCACTTGGAGCAGCTCCTCTGGGGGAATCCCAAGGCGTTCCCAGGCCAGCCGAGAAACATAGTCCCTCCAGCGTGTCCTGGGTCTTCCTCTGGGTCTCCTCCCGGTGGGACATGCCCGGAACACCTCACCAGGGAGGCGTCCAGGAGGCATCCTAACCAGATGCCCGAGCCACCTCAACTGGCTCCTCTCGATGTGGAGAAGCAACGGCTCTACTCCGAGTCCCTCCCGGATGACTGAGCTTCTCACCCTATCTCTAAGGGAGAGTCCAGACACCCTGCGGAGAAAACTCATTTCAGCCGCTTGTATCCGAGATCTCGTTCTTTCGGTCATAACCCAGAGCTCATGACCATAGATGAGGGTAGGAACGTAGATCGATCGGTAAATTGAGAGCTTTGCCTTTTGACTCAGCTCTCTCTTCACCACGACAGACCGGTACAGCGCCCGCTTCACTGCGGATGCTGCACCTATCCGCCTATCGATCTCACGCTCCAGTTTTCCCTCATTCGTGAACAAGACCCCGAGATACTTAAACTCCTCCACTTGGGGCAGGACCTCCTCCCCGACCTGGAGAAGGCATGCTACCCTTTTCCGGCTCAAGACCATGGCCTCGGATTTGGAGGAACTGATCCTCATCCCGGCCGCATCACATTCAGCTGCAAACCGCTCCAGCGAAAGCTGTAGATCACGAACTGATGAAGCCAATAGGACCACATCATCTGCAAAAAACAGAGAAGAGATTCTAAGGCCACCAAAACGGATCCTCTCAACACCTTGGCTGCGCCTAGAAATTCTGTCCATAAAAGTTATGAACAGAATCGGTGACAAAGGGCAACCTTGGCGGAGTCCAACTCTCACCGGAAACGAGCCCGACTTACTGCCAGCGATGCGGACCAAGCTCTGACACCGGTCGTACAGGGACCTAACAGCCCATATCAAAGGGCCTGGTACCCCATACTCCCGGAGTACCCCCACAGAACCCCCCGAGGGACGCGGTCGAATGCCTTTTCCAAGTCCACAAAGCACATGTAAACTGGTTGGGCAAACTCCCACGCACCCTCCAGGACCCTGTTGAGGGTGTAGAGCTGGTCTAGTGTTCCACGACCAGGACGAAAACCACACTGCTCCTCCTGAATCCGAGGTTCGACTATCCGACGGACCCTCCTCTCCAGAACCCCTGAATAGACCTTACCAGGGAGGCTTAAGAGTGTGATCCCTCTATAGTTGGAACACACCCTACGGTCCCCCTTTTTGAATAGGGGAACCACCACCCCAGTCTGCCAATCCAAGGGAACTGCCCCCGATGTCCACGCGATATTGCAGAGTCGCGTAAGCCAACACAACCCCACAACATCCAGAGCCCTAAGGAACTCAGGACGAATCTCATCCACCCCCGGAGCCCTGCCACCGCGGAGCTTTTTAACCACCTCGGCGACCTCAGCACCAGAGATTGGAGAGCCCGACCCAAAGTCCCCAGGCTCCACTTCCTCAGTGGAAGACGTGCCAGTAGGATTGAGGTCAACAGCACGCCATCCCCACCATAAATGGTGTTGGTCGCGTACCGCTTTCCCCCCCTGAGACGCCGGATGGTGGACCAGAATCGCCTTGAAGCCGTACGGAAGTCATTCTCCATGGCCTCTCCTGAACTCCTCCCACGCCCGAGTTTTTGCCTCAGCAACCACCCGAGCCGCATGCCGCTTGGACTGCCGGTACCTATCTGCTGCTTCCGGGGTCCCACAGGCCAAAAAGGCCCAATAGGACTCCTTCTTCAGCTTGACAGCATCCCTCACCGCTGGCGTCCACCACCGGGTTCGAGGATTGCCACCACGACAGGCACCAACAACCTTGCGGCCACAACTCCGATAAGCTACCTCGACAATAGAGGCGCGGAACATGGCCCACTCGGGCTCAATGTCCCCCGCCTCCCTCGGAACGTGTTCAAAGCTCTCCCGGAGGTGGGAGTTAAAGCTCCGTCTTACGGGAGACTCTGCCAGACGTTCCCAGCAGACCCTCACAATACGTTTGGGTCTGCCAGGTCTGACCGGCATCCTCCCCCACCATCGGAGCCAACTCACCACCAGGTAGTGGTCAGTTGACAGCTCCGCCCCTCTCTTCACCCGAGTGTCCAGGACATGCGGCCGCAGATCAGATGAGACGACAACAAAGTCGATCATCGAACTGCGACCTAGGGTGTCCTGGTGCCAAGAGCACATATGGACACCCTTATGCCTGAACATGGTGTTTGTTATGGACAATCCATGACGAGCACAGAAGTCCAACAACAGAACACCACTCGGGTTCAGATCAGGGGGGCCGTTCCTCCCAACCACACCCCTCCAGGTCTCACTGTCATTGCCCACGTGAACGTTGAAGTCCCCCAGCAGAACAAGGGAGTCCCCAGGAGGCGCACCCTCCAATACCCCCTCCAAGGACTCCAAAAAGGGTGGGTAATCTGCGCTACCGTTTGGCGCATAGGCACAAACAACAGTCAGAGCCCGTCCCCCCACACGTAGGCGAAGGGAGGCTACCCTCTCATTCACCGGGGTGAACCCCAACGTACAGGCACCAAGATGGGGGGCAACAAGTATGCCCACTCCTGCTCGGCGCCTCTCACCAGGGGCAACTCCAGAGTGGAAGAGTGTCCAACCCCTCTCAAGGAAACTGGTTCCAGAGCCAGAGCCATGCGTTGAGGTGAGTCCGACTATTGCTAGCCGGAACCTCTCAACCTCACACACTAGCTCAGGCTCCTTCCCCACCAGAGAGGTGACATTCCATGTCCCAATGGCCAGCTTCTGTAGCCGAGGATCAGACCGCCAGGGTCCCCGCCCTCGGCCACCACCCATTCCACAATGCACCCGACCCCTTTGGCCCCTCTCACAGGTGGTGAGCCCATGGGAAGGGGGACCCATGTCTCCTCTTTGGGCTGTGCCCGGCCGAGCTCCATGGGTAAAAGCCCGGCCACCAGGCGCTCGCCAACGTGCCCCTCATCCGGGCCTGGCTCCAGAGTGGGGCGAAATACTACTTTCGGCGAATTTAAAAAAAAAATCCAGCTCATTTCACAATTACGTTCATCTATTAAGGAAAAGTTCAGCTCGGACATATATTTGCTATAATTTTTTATCAAACAAATAATTGTTTTTTTAAGTGTTAATCTTCTTAAAAGCCTTTGTGTGCGCTCCTGTGGCAGACATTTGCAGCAGAGCTAAACGTAGGTGCGACCTATACTCCGGTGCAACCTATCTAGGGATTTTTCCAATTCTTTGGCAACAATTGGATGGTGCGACCTATACACCGGTGCGACCTATACACAGGAAAATACGGTACTGTTCTTCAGAAGATGCTCTTTTAACAGATTAGAAAACAGTGACCATTGTTCTTCCCAAGATGCTCTAAGGGAAAAGGTCAATTAAAATAACATCACATACAAATATGCAAAAGGAAAAGATCGATCTTTTACTATTTTATTCGAAGGCAATTAAAAGGCATGCAAACAAAAACATGTAAATTGAACTGTTAAAATAAACTGTTAAGGTGTGATCTGTCAATTTACATGTATGTGTAAAGGCCGGCGCAGAGCTCCGCGCTCCAGCGAGCGCGACACCCCGTTGTGTGTGCGGCGCTCGCACGCGGCTTGCACAAGCCTTTGAACACTTGCGCGAACGCGCCAAGCTCCAATTTTACGACCGCGTACGCCAGTGGTCCCCAAACTTTTTCCTGTGAGGGCCACATAACTTTTCCCTTCTCTGGTGGGGGGCCGGAGTCAGTTTTTAACAGGAAAAAGTGTGACGATTGCAGGAGTGCCTAAATCAGGGGTGCCCAACCTTTTTTGAACCAAGAGTTACTTTTGAAGTCGGCAGTTTGCCGAGAGCTACTCGTCCAGTCTCAGTATCAAAAAACAAAATTTTTCATCTCCCTACTCCTCACTTCTTTAAAGTAAATAAAACAGAACGTAATGTGTTGCTAGTTTTATTTAATTAAAGTATTTTATCAAAGTAAAATGACGCAATATTTGAAAAGCACACCATATTTTTTAAAGAAACGAATAAACAATGAACTGAACAATATAAAACTCCCTCATTTACACTAACTATTTACAAAAAGTGACTTACAAAGGTGCAGATTTACAAATCTCCAACAACTATTTCAAACCTCAATAAAACCTAAATATCAAAACTAGGCAGCTGCTCTGTGCAGCAGGATGGTGTCATCTGGTGCAAGCTGTATAAAATAAATGTGTCTCTACCTTAGTGGCACTTCTGACACTGAGAGGAGGAGGCGCGGGGCAGTATGAGGTGGTTGGGAGGCGCAGGCAGGTCTCCAGATGATCATCAGTCATTGTGGATCTGTTTTTGGACTTGATGATTTTCATGTGTGAAAAAGCAGACTCACACTCTTTAAAAACTGTGTTAGGATATGCTAAGTACTTGGTGACCGTACAGTACTGTACATGTATTCATTTGTAAAAAAAAAAAAA
>JBBPBX010038872.1:0-22470 GCA_038048925.1 Garcialebias charrua
AATTTGTATTTACATATTTGCGAGGTAGCTCAAAATACGAAATGAAAATGGATGGAAACACAGCTACAGTGTCTCTACACAGCCCCGACAACCAATCACAATACATAAACAAACGCCACGGCCATTTTGAACAGAAAGTAGCTATCAGTTAGCAAAAGTTTCCGGACTTTTCAACACATAAAAACGCTTATAAACAGAGCAGTAAAATTCTGAAATATAGCAAATCACATTCTACAGTTACACTAAGATCAACGCTCAGCAACACAGCGATTCAACTGTCGAAAACAACGACGGACTCTCTCGGAACCGTCTCGAACCGTTCGGTCCACAGCAGATCCTGGACACACCAAACCACTGAGCAGAAAAAGTTTCTGACAGCATATGCTTGTTTACCCGCTTCAAATGCAATAACTACACAATAGCACTTCCTCGCAGTTGTTATAAATGAGCTTATTAGGCAAAAAGTTGACGCGGAGGTCAAACGTGAATGCGCTATTCTGTGACAAGTCAGCACAGCAGCAGTGAGTCCAAACAAACAGAACCAGAACCTGACCCACACACACAGCAGCGACAATTCTATAACCAAACAGCTTCAAACAAGGACAGAATTTATTTTAAAAAATACATACATTCGGTTCTTCTCTTCTCTCAGACTCACAGTTGGGTTAAATACAAAATAAGTCCATAAATCTTTTCTGGGCTGGCGGCCACCGACCGAGCCCCTTCGTGCAACATGCTGCTGCAGGATCTTCCATGGTCCAGTTTGAAAAGGAAGTCACAGGTGAGCGCGCAGCGCGTGGCCATGCTGAATAAACACCGCGGTGGTGGGCGTGACCAAACAGCTGACTTTCCGACACAGAATATAATTATGGGCACTTGGGCAGAAATATAAATTATTGATTGAACGAAACATTTTCGTTCAGTCTCGTCTCGTCTAACGAAAACTCACACACATTTCGTCACGTTTTAATCATTAAAGAGCAATGATTATTTAGTTACCGTTTCGTTATTGTCATGAAAAAAGGGGGCGTTAACGAAAAATTTACGTCAGCGTTACGTCAACGAAAACAACACTGCTGATGTGACTTATAGGGCAGTGCAACATGCACGGCGGAAAATACGGTAACTAATGTCACCGTAGTAAATGGAGGGAAGGAAAAGTCACAGTTACAAGGCGTTTCCTAGTACGTATTCAGTTAGACATGATCTATTTCTGAAAAAGAAACCCAGTTTAACTTTCAGTTTCTTTACTAGGTTTTCCATGTGGAGTTTAAAAGAGAGATGTGAATCATCCAAGATACCCAAATATTTGTACAAACCGGATTCCAAAAAAGTTGGGACACTAGATCAAAAGTTTAAACTGAGAGAATGTATCATTTTAAGGCAAAAATATGTTGTTTCAAAATTTCACGGTGTCAACAAATCCCAAAAAAGTTGGGACAAATCCATTTTTACCACTGTGTGGCATCCCCCCTTCTTCTTACAACACTCAACAGACGTCTGGGGACAGAGGAGACCAGTTTCTCAAGTTTAGAAATAGGAATGCTCTACATTCATGTCTAATACAGGCCTCTAACTGTTCAATCGTCTTGGGCCTTCTTTGTTGCACCTTCCTCTTTATGATGCACCAAATGTTCTCTATAGGTCAGGGGTGTCAAAGTCAAATACACCGAGGGCCAAAAAAACAAATTTGCTACAAGCCAAGGGCCGGACTGGTTCAATGTTTATTATAAGGGGGCGTTATAAGAATTTTTTTTCTTCTTTCTGCACTCTTTTCATTCAATGTTTTCTTTTTGATGAATTTGTTTTATTTTGTCTCTTTTAAATGAATGAATAAATGAATTAAATAAAATATTAAATAGCTTTACATCTGCTAAGTTCTTGGCATAAATCAACACAGACATGTTCCTGCTTTTAGTCTTTTACATTGTTTTATAATGTAGCTGTTTATGTTTAATTTTGTTTTTTTAATACAGTTTTCTTATGATTTTTAATTAATATGCTTTTTTATGATTGTTTACTGTTGTCTGCAAGTATCAAGCTGTGAAATCCTTCATTTTCTACAGCTGATAGCTGTTGGTCATTAATTATGATGAAGTTTAACAACTTCTCGGTGAACATCTGAGCTCCGTGGCTATGGCTCTGCAGACATTGCATGTTGCTGTCTTGTGGTATTTAGTGTAAAATACTTCCACACAGCGGACATGTTACGATGAAAAGTTGGCTATTAGCTAAAGTGCTACTCACTCAGTCCGCACGCTGTAGCTGGCTGCAAACTATGAAATGGATTTCCTGAATGTGACGTCAGGCGGGTCTTGTTACACTGGGTTCATGAGACACAACTCCTGATCTGCCCCATCCCTACTTCCGTTGCATTGTGGGGAATGTAGTGTTGGTGCATGCAAAACACCAGCGGGCGGCTATGGCCTGCGGGCCGTTTCTAATAGTAATTAAATATCATCCAGGGGGCCATAGATAATTAATTTGAGGGCCGGATCTGGCCCGCGGGCCTTGACTTTGACATATGCTATACTGTAGGTGAAAGATCTGGACTGCAGGCTGGACATTTCAGTACTCGGATCCTTCTCCTACGTAGCCATGATGTTGTGATTGCTGCAGAATGTGGTCTGGCATTATCTTGTTGAAAAATGCAGGGTCTTCCCTGAAAGAGATGACGTCTAGCTCTTAAATCATATTTGTTTCAGAATTTTTTTCCACAAGTCATACACAATAAAGACATTTTTTTGTCTATCTTTACATTTGGACGGTCCACATTGTCACCATAAACTCCTGTTTGTAGATTTGTCTTATTTTGTTTCGGCTCATCATCTCTGCAGGATCCTGGCTCTACATTCCTGCTGCTTTCCTCATCTTGTCTAAAAAAGCTAAGTCTGGTCCTCTGGACGTTCAAAAAACAGAACAAAACAAAGCATAAAAAATTGTAGAAACGTTTCGTCTTTCGTCCGAAAGACTTCCTCAGTCTGAGAAGCTGCATTCAGCTCAGTCTTATGAATAGCACCCTCTCACAGTGGATCAACCAGTTTGCTGATGACAGCCGAAACCAGTTGCTCACATGATCAAGGAGGACCATCAGCCTGACGATGGATCGTTAGCACCGTCGAAGTCGTAACGCTGCGAAGCTTCCGCCATGACCGCCGGCTCCTTTTTGCTTCTCCAAGTTACCTGAAACGTATTTATAGCGTATGAGAAACAGGTTTGCAGCGTATGAGAAACAGGTTTGCAAACGAGCAACCCTCAGATTGAGCATCAAAGAAAACAACGGGTGAGCTAACGTTAGCATCTCTGTCCGCGTTCGAAAACAAGAAATAAATCCCCCCAAAGTGACCGCGAACATGAGACCAACGGACATATACAGTACTTCCCCTGTTAACTCGTAAAAAATGTTCATCCTAAAAGGTTTATTTATCGACAAATACAAACAATTAGATGAGACATACCGCTGGTGGCGTCCTCTCTGGCCGCTACAGTTGAAAATAGCAAACCGTTGCGCGGAGCCAAACATTTCCGTTCAAATTGCCTCCCTTTTAAAACAGCCAATGGGCATCAAGCTTCACGCCTATTGGCTAAAGAACCCACGTGATACTGAACTGCGCATGTGTAAAATACAAATCTTGGGCTTGGCTTTTAAAATGGAATTATTATAATATTGTAATATAATATTTAATAATTATTACATATGAACTTTGATACCGTGGATTCATTATTACATATGAGCACCAGTGACCCAAAATGGAAGAAGCGGGTAAAGATGATGGATGGATTAACACTTTTTATAAAGCAGTTTTATAAAATACTGAATATGATTGGGCTGATGCATAATCAATAATCTAGGTAGAAAAAATTAGCAAGGTTATGTCCGGTCCTCTAGACGGATCTTGAAACGTTTGGGTCTTTTTTATCAAAAAGACTTGGTCTGAGATTTTGCAAAAACCTCAGTCATACCTGAGCATCTTATGAATTAATTTTTCAGTCTATCTTCCTCCTTGGATGACATTAATCTGCCTCAAGCTCTAATGTTAAAAATCTTGGTGTTATTTTTGATCAGGACATGTCTTATATCCCCCACATTGAAAACAATACTAACCACCTTCTTCCACCTGCGTAATATCACTAAAATTAAAAACATCTTATATAAAATGATGCAGAAAAACTGGTTCATGCATTTGTCACGTCTAGACTGGACTGTTGCAATGGTTTGTTATCTGGGTGTCCAACTAATTCTTTAAAAAGTCTTCATTTGATCCAAAATCCTACAAGTCCAACAACCTAGATCCATCTTATATTACAGATCTTATTGTTCCATATTTTGCTAACAGAGCACTTCACTCTCAGACTGCAGGTTTACTTGTGGTTCCTAGAGTTTCTAAAAACAGAACGAGAGGAAGATCCTTCAGTTCTCAGGCTCCTCTCTTGTGGAACCAACTTCCAGTTTCTGCTGACACACTGTCCAGTTTGTCCTAACAGTTTGAAGACTTTCCTTTTTGATAAATCCTTTAGTTAGGGTCGGCTTGGGTTTCCTGAGCTGTCCCTTAGTTCTGCTGCTATAGGCTTAGACAGCTGGAGGACAAACTGACCACATTTCTTCACTCTACTACTGTCTTGCTCTCACTCTGCTTAACCTGTTTTGTATTTGCAATTTTTTTTCTATCCTTGACATGTGTTTTTGTCTTTCTGGTTCACCTGGACCTACATCTGGACAGACCATTCATTTGTCTCTCCTTTCCGTCCTCTCAAACCAGCGGTCAAAGCAGATGGCCGCTCATCCTGAGCCTGGTTCTGCTGGAGCAGGGGTGTCAAACTAATTTTGATCTCGGGGCCGCATACAGCTAATCTGATCTCAAGTGGGCCAGACCAGTAAACTCATTCCAAAATTACATAGAACAAACAGTAAGTCCACTTTTTTGTATTAGTGCAAAGAAGAAACAAATTATAAAAATCTTTACATTAAATTAATTGTCCTTTTAAACTTTTGCTCAGTTTAACATTTATTTAAGACTTAAAACACATTAAAAAACTGATCACAGTGATTGCACAACGTTTTAAAAACATTTAATCAACAAACAATTTTAAAGGAAGAAGTCCACCGAAGGCTATTTTCCCAGCACATCTATGCCGCTCCATCACCCCATCCACTCCAAGTCAGTTCACTGATGCCTTTAAGAGCCCTGACTTATGCCTCCTACCCACCGCCCCCGGCGTCGGGCGGCCGAAGCGGCCGGATAACACCGGTTTACATTCAAAGTCTATGGAAGAGACGCGTGGAGTCACGGGGAACAAGGAAGCGGCGAGATTCGAGTGATCGAAGCGGCGCGACGGCAGCCTGCACACGCACGCGCGCGTCGCCGTCGAGCCGCAGACGTCCCAAATGTTGATCTCTGGCGGCTCGACGCATCCGGCAAACAGTCGGGAGAGCCTCGCTATCTGATTACACAACCACAACGGGACTTTTTTCGGACTTTTTAAACTCACCGGATCCAGCCTCCAGGAATTGGACCCAAACTCCGGTAAGAAACGTGGCATTTTTACAGTTGCTGCTGACAGGCTGCTGTACTCTCCAGTGTAGATCACCCCAAACATAAAAAAAAGTTTTAATCTCATCGAAGACCGTCGGAGGTGCAGTTAAAACAACAACTGAACCCGGAAAACAAGCCAGAGACCCCTCCCTCTGCTACCCCCTAGTGTACGTCATCAGACGGTGTTCAGTGGTTCAGTGGGACTGTGACCAGCGGCAAAAAGGGGACGGCAGGAGCGTTTGCAGTTGTGCGGTGGGTAGGAGGCATTATGCTCTGCTGTCAGCCTGGACCCATCTCTACATCCTGAGGACTTCATCACCTCCTTCCATCACACCTGCACAACGATCTTGGACTCCATCGCTCCTCTCAAACAGGCATCTTCAAAGATCAAACCACCTCCATAGCTCAATGAAACAACGCGGGCCCTTCGACAACGCTGCAGGAAAGCAGAGCGAAAATGGAAGCGGGACCGGCTTCATGCGTCCCAGGGAATACTGAGCGACTGTCTCTGTGATTATCAAAATGCTGTCAAGCAGGCCAAGTCACAATACCTCTCCAATTTAATCTCCACCAGTTGCAACCGGCCGAGGACGCTATTTAGCACAATCCAGTCTGTCATCAATCCCTCTGTCAATGTTCTGAAAACTGCCACACAGTCTACCTGTGACGACTTTCAGAGCTATTTTGTCAACAAAATAGACTATCAGGCAGAACATTGTCCGCCCATCCAACACCATCCAATCATGTGCGTCTGCAATAACCACCGCTGTTTTTGACCAGTTCAACCTGGTTTCACTGCCTCACCTCACCAAGGTGGTTCAGCAGATGAAACCTACAAACTGTTCTCTGGACATCATTCCCTCTAAAATATTCAAACAGTCCTTTGATGTAATTGGTCCTTGTGTTTTGTCATTTATTAACAGCCGTCTATGGTTACTTGGTCCTGGACTTCTTTACAAACAGACCGCAGTCTGTGAGGATCCACAACTTCTCCTTGTGTTTTGGTCCTTGTGTTTTGTCATTTATTAACAGCTGTCTATCTTCAGGTTTTGTGCCATCTGCTTTCAAACACGCTGTGGTCAGGCCTCTTCTCAAAAAACCAGGCCTAGATCCTACAGCTCTCTCTAATTTCAGACCAGTTTCCCATCTGTCATTTCTATCAAAGGTCCTAGAAAAGATTGTTTTTATTCAACTTCAATCTTTTCTAGAGCACAACAACCTGTTTGAAAATTTTCAGTCTGGTTTTCGAGCTCGTCACAGTACTGAATCTGCACTACTCAAAGTACAGAATGACATTCTTCTGTCTCTGGATGCAAAAAACCCTGTTCTGCTGGTGATGTTAGACCTCTCATCAGCTTTTGACACCGTTGACCATCAGGTACTAATCAACAGTGGTGGGCAACGCTAATGAAAAAATTAGTTCCACAACTTCTAAAACGCTTATTAAGTTTTTTAGGTCCACAATTTCAAAAGCACAAATGTCTTACGAAAATTAGGGGAAGCTAATTTAAACCGCTATTTATGTTCAATATTGTTTCAAAAAACAAATAGTAATTTATTTTTGTTGCGCAACCGAAAAATAAATTAAACCAATTCCAAAATTCTATAGGCAGTCAACAGATTTAATGAAAAGTAACTAAAATGATCCTAAGAGGATGAAATTACAAAAATCAAAGGATTTATTTAATACTTTACGTACATATATTCTATTCGGCCACGAAATTAACAAAAAAGAGAATGATCTTTAATCCCTAACACCACTTTTAAATCTCAAATACACGGGCGTCTCGCCACCGCATTTATACATAAAAAGCAACCCAAATACATAAAACTAACGACTCACCGTCGCGTGGTGGACACAGAACACACAATAGAATCCTCCGGCCGCGTTAATTTGGCTTGAAACAGCGGGGTTCTCTGCGGATTTATGAAAAGACCCAGCGCACCAGCTAGCCATAATCGTTAGCATCCGAGTTCACCTCNTGACAAAGTTTCCACTGTTCACTTCCTGAGTCAGGATGGTTATGTGGTGTTACCAGGCACCAAGCTCCGCCCAAGGGCTCATATTTCATTGCAGGTAAGACCTTTAACACAACCTTTAACACATGTTAAGAATGAGACACTAAATATGAGACACTAAATAAAATGGAAATAATGTAAGCTATTTACAGTGGTGGGCAACGCTGATCAAAAAATTAGTTCCACAACTTCTAAAACGCTTGTTAATTTTTTTAGGTCCACAATTTCAAAAGCAAAAATGTCTTATGAAAATTAGGGGAAGCTAATTTAAACCGCTATTTATATTCAATATTGTTTCAAAAAACAAATAGTAATTTATTTTTGTTGCGCAACCGAAAAATAAATTAAACCAATTCCAAAATTCTATAGGCAGTCAACAGATTTAATGAAAAGTAACTAAAATGATCCTAAGAGGATGAAATTACAAAAATCAAAGGATTTATTTAATACTTTACGTACATATATTCTATTCGGCCACGAAATTAACAAAAAAGAGAATGATCTTTAATCCCTAACACCACTTTTAAATCTCAAATACACGGGCGTCTCGCCACCGCATTTATACATAAAAAGCAACCCAAATACATAAAACTAACGACTCACCGTCGCGTGGTGGACACAGAACACACAATAGAATCCTCCGGCCGCGTTAATTTGGCTTGAAACAGCGGGGTTCTCTGCGGATTTATGAAAAGACCCAGCGCACCAGCTAGCCATAATCGTTAGCATCCGAGTTCACCTCTGACCCGGAAGATGTCAAGATGGAATAGTCCATTTTTAGTAGGGGGGGATACAGAAATCGACCGGTTTTTGTATTGCGTTTTTTTAATGATTGTTTTCATCGTAACTATAATTATTTTTATGTTAAATGTACATTAACAAGCAGCAGCAATGTTAGTAGGTGACTGGCCGGGGCGGGCCATTCATTTGCCTACATGGTAGAATAGATCCACGTCTGTTCACCCCTCTGCTCCCTCCCTTTTTCTGTCATGATAGGTGATCTGTCCTCCTCTTCATCAACCCCTCTCACCTCTGGCGTACCACAGGGATCCATTCTGGGGCCAGTCCTCTTCTCTCTTTACATGCTGCCATTAGGATCAATCATTGCACGTCATAATCTGTCTTTTCATATGTATGCAGACGATTTACAAATCTATCTGCCAGTTACTCCCAACCCCTCACTCAGTTCAAACACTCTTGTCAACTGCTTAAATGACATTAAGCACTGGCTCTCTCAAAACTTCCTCCACCTAAACACAGATAAAACTGAATGCATTTTATTTAGTGCCCCCGGTGACACCAGCAACATCCTTCCCAGTCCCAGTTTTGGTTTTCCCCTCCCCCACTTCAACCCGGTGGTCAGAAATCTTGGAGTGCAGCTTGACTCCAACTTAAAGCTTGATAAACAGATCAGTTCTGTTGTCAAGACCAGCTTCTTTCAGCTCCGTCTGCTCTCTAAAGTAAAGTCACTCCTCAGCCGTAGTGATCTGGAGAAAGCCATCCATGCCTTTGTGACCTCCAGACTTGACTATTGTAATGCTTTGTATGTTGGAATTAATCAATCCTCCATCTCCCGTTTACAGCTTGTACAAAACTCTGCCGCCCGCTTTTTGACCAACACACGGAAATATGAACACATCACTCCTGTCCTGTCCTCTCTACACTGGCTCCCGGTTCAGTTCAGGATACAGTTCAAGCTGCTCCTGTTTGTTTTCAAAGCTCTGAATGGACTTGCACCTCTGTACATCTCAGAACTTTTGAAAGTCCATCAGCCCAGCAGAGCTTTACGATCTGCCAGTCAACACCTGCTGGAGGTGCCTCGCTCAAGGTACAAACAATGGGGAGACCGGTCCTTTTCTGTTGCCGGCCCAAAAGCCTGGAACAGTCTCAGTGGTGTAGTCTACATTTTTGTAGGGGGTATACTGTGCTTAGAAACCAAAGTACACTGGTTAGTACAATGTTAAAACCAGACCGTTGTCCTTCACTTCGCTTCGTACTAGGGTCTGGACTTTCTCCATAGAGAACCGATTCTTGCTGGAGGCGTGGCCTCTGCTGAGGAACAAAACCATTGGATCTTAGAAAAATTTTGAACAGGGAAAAGCATTCTGCTCCCTCCCCTCAGAGCCATATATGGCTGCTCCCCCGTGGTCTGCTGAATTTGACATCTGCTCCGCCTCCTGCAGCATTTTCTCTCGCTGCAGCCTGCCGCTGCATATTCTGTGTTTATATGTCAATAAAACGTTCTAAAAAAATAAAATAAAACCATGGATCGCTGGTCCAGCACACCAGAAGACCAGAAAATCTGATGGGACTCGGGCAGCAACGTAAAACCCGAGTTTAATTCTCTCGTGACAACCTGAGGCATTTCCTCATAGCGGAGGGAGAGGAGGAGGAGGAGGAGGAGGGAGGAGGGAGCGATCACTTGACTTTTGGCCAAAAAACAAAAGAAAACTCCAGATAAGGGATTAAGAAGGGGAATTTAATACATTTGTGTCACATATAAAACAGTCCTGCATCGCTTTGCATCGCTTTGAATGAGAACATGCGGATGCTCGCTGGCTGCGCTGGGACAGGTGGGGGTGTGGGTTAGGGGCCAAAACTCCGCCCCTTCTGTTCTCTGATTTGTCCGGTCAAAAATCAGCCGGAGAAATCGTTGTCTATGGGAGAAGTCCCAGACTGAGCAGTGAAAGGAAATGAGAATTGAGCGGAGCTGTGCAGGAAGGCGAGGGCCAGGCTATAGTACAATGTAATCGTTAATATATTTTGATTTTTAAGCGTATTGAACATTTCCAATTTTTTTCTTATGTTTATATATGAATAAATGAACAACAAACATTGTACAACAGTTGGCTTTGTATTAAAATCATGTTAGAGAATTTATGCAACAGTATCAAAGCACAGCGTTGCATACCGTTAGATTGTTTCGGAAGCGTTCAACTGCCGTTTAACGTATCGATGACACGTGTCTAATGATAAGTCATGTGTCATTGGGCACTTTTAAGTGGGTATACTGAAATTCTTAAGCTTTTCTAGTGGGTATACTCCGTATGCCTGAGTATCACATAGACTACACCACTCCCCCTTGAGCTGCGTGCCACCTCTGATCTGACTCTGTTCAAAACCAAACTGAAGACCCACTTGTTCAAAAAAGCTTTCAGTGTGTAACTTTTCTTACTTTGGTATTTTAGTATGTAGCATTTTTATTTCCATTGCCTCCTTTTATTGCTGTTGTTCTTTATTCTATTTTCACTGATTTATTGTACCGGTTTTTACATTTTCTGTCCTGTTAAGCACCTTGGTCAATGCAAGGCAGGAAGGTGCTATACAAATAAAGTTTATTATTATTTTTCTTGAAAAATCCGACACTCTGTGTCCACTTTTCTCTTTTTTGACAAGAACATTCCGCTGATGAGGGTGCCCGACTGTCCGTTCCAAGAGAAAAAGCGGGTAAAGCCAGTTCTAACTTCGTATAGCGTAGCCCTTTAGCTTTCGCTTATTGGATAATCTCCCTGCGCGTCAGCGCTCACTGAAAACCTTTTAGTCCACGCCCACCTACCGGATGGGCCCACCCCTCGGGTCGATATTACCCTTCGACCCTGGTGATTCTTCCTCTTCTTCATTCAGCCTCGACTGAGACCTTAGCTAAAATTGCCAAGATTTTTTTTGCCAATAATTATCCGAAGATTAAAGATGTCCTTGTTCAGCTCCCCACCCGCCCTACTCCCGCTGCCGTCCTGTGAGCTCTTCTCCAGAACCAGACAGTCAGACGGGCCGACATGCTACAAGCTATAATGTCGGGGGTTTGCTTCGGGGCGGGAAACTACTTGCTGAACGAAGCCATCACTTCTCTGTTCTCAAGGGAACCAGAGAACGCGATGCTAGCTAGCCACACTGGCCTCTCCCCTAAAGGGAGAACGTGTAACGGTGGCTAACCATGTCGTCGGAAGCCTCATCAGCGGTGAGTGACGCCTTCATTTATTACTTAAGCCACAACCACGAAGAGAATGGTCGTTGTGGCGACGCTTTTCTGCATGAAAAGCTACAGAACGCACGCATTACCGTTAGCGCCCAAGGCCGCTAAGCAATGCTAACAGTAGCCCCGGCCTCATGTCTCTGGAGAGTATCGTGGCACGGATACTGTACCGAACGTCGCCGGGAAGCTTTTTCAATCAACAATAACTACAAGAAGTGATGTATGATGTGTTTTTTATTTGGTTAAACCACGACCAAAAAGAAACGGTTCCTTGTGGTGTTGTTTTTGGCGCATGAAAAGCTACAGGAATGCACGCCTGCTCGACGTATTCTCAGGGCCTGCTACTTACGCTCAACATGCAGCCTTTTTTGCTAGCCGTGCCAACCCCTTCTCCGCCTAGGCCGAATGACCTAGCGGGCTTGAGGTACGGCACCACATCGCAGCGACGTCCAGACCTGGTCTGGCCTCGCTTCCCGACCGTGACGGCACTCTGGAACGAGGCTGCTGCAGCGCCCGCAAAAATTCAAGGCCCCAGCAGCCTCCTTTGTGGGAATAACGAGAGTGGAGGGCTTCACGGAGAAATGATGTTCTACGTTCGTATAGCTCCGCCCTTTAGCTCCGCCTATTGGATACACGTTTCGGGCTTGTCTGTGGGGCCGTGTAACCCCTCAGCCGCACGTACACACATGCTTCCCACCACAGACAAACTAGCCTACGGCAGTCGGGTGTCCACGAATAAAAACAGCTCAAACAAGGTAACAATAAATAAATGTTTCATGTTTGGTGAATCTGTTAATGTGCAGTCAGTGCCGGGTAAAACCCCCGACCGCTGCCACTCATAAAATCAAATGCCGCCGGCCCAGCTTAAACGCTGCTCAGCAGAAGACACGAACAGGTAATTAAACATCCAGCCGCCATGTTTTTTAAGCCTCGTGTCGCGCAGACGAAGACGTGTAAAACCACAGCTCGCTGCCTCTCATAAAATCAAATGTCGCCGGCCCAGCTTCAACGCTGCCCAGCAGAGGACACGAACAGGTAATTAAACATCCAGTCACCATGTTTTTTATGCCTCCTGTTACGCAGACGAAGCCGTGTAAAAATCACAGCTCGCTGCCTCTCATAAAATCAAATGTCGCCGGCCCAGCTTCAACGCTGCCCAGCAGTGGACACGAACAGGTAATTAAACATCCAGTCACCATGTTTTTTATGCCTCGTGTCGCGCAGACGAAGCCGTGTAAAAATCACAGCTTGCTGCCTCTCATAAAATCAAATTGGGCAGCACGGTGGCACAACTGGTAGAGCTGCTGCCTCTCAGCGAGAAGGTTGCCGGTTCAAATCCCGGTCCGGGGCCTTTCTGGGTGGAGTTTGCATGTTCTCCCCGTGCATGCGTGGGTTTCCTCCGGGTACTCCGGTTTCCTCCCACAGACCAAAAAACATGCTTGTTAGGCTGATTGGTGACTCTAAATTGACCCTAGGTGTGAGTGTGAGAGTGGATGGTTGTTTGGTGTGAGTGAGACAGGTCCCTCTTGTAAATGAGTCCCCGTGACTCAACGAGGCTAGCCTGTATAAATAAAGGTTGAATGAATGAATGAATGAATGAAAAATGTCGCCGGCCCAGCTTCAACGCTGTCCAGCAGAAGACACGAAAAGGTAACTAAACAGCCAGATGACATGTTTATTAAGCCTCGTGTCGCGCACACGAAACTGTGTAAAACCCACAGCTCGCTGCTTCTCTTGGGTCACGTGACGCTAGCTCTGCTCACGCGCAGGCCAGCAGAGCTCCGGCTCATCACGTGTTTAACTGGCGTTCCACGCACACGAGTGTCACCACCTCTCTGCAGCTCGACAACAGCTCCAAACGAGGTAAAAAGAGACAAAACACTCAGATTGAACAAGCATCGCCGCCTAAAAGACGAGCAGTGCCCAGCGCGAGCGACGCACCACCAGAGCGCGTGCTCGCCGCAACAACAAACGTGTCGACGTCATACGCAGGGACGAAACACGTCACTGACGCAGTAAGCCAACCCCTCTCGGGCGGGGCCCCCGTGGGTTACCATGGTAACGGAGGGAGGCCCCATCGACTGGCTGAAGCTCATGACGCAGACGAGGCAGCAAGACCTCGCGCTGCCTCTGAGCAGAAAATACGAACAGTGGCAGAAAAAATGCAGTTTAGACAGTTGGCTGTCCAAGCTCATAAGGAAGGGTTATGCACTTAATTTTGCTGCAAAACCCCCACCTTCAGGGGGATCCTGGAAACAGTGTTGTCAGACCCAAGTCAAAACTCCTCCCTGCTGTCAGAAATTCAGGAAATGCTGACAAAGGGAGTGATATCCAAGGTGGCAGAGGGAGAACAGAACAAAGGGTTCTATTCCCGGTATTTTCTCGTCCCCAAGAAGAAAGGGGGCTCGAGACCAGTGCTGGATTTGTCGTTTTTCAACCAATCCATTATGGTGAGGGGTTTTCACATGCTCACAATAAACAGCTGCTGAGGAATGTTCACAAGGGGGACTGGTTCACATCCCTGGATCTGAAGGATGCTTACTGGCATGTCAGCATCATCCCATAGCACAGGAAATACCTGAGGTTTTCCTTCCAGGGGAGCCAGTTCGAGTTCAACAGACTAGTCTTTGGCTACTCGTTAGCGCCCAGAACTTTTTCAAAGTGTGTGGAAGCGGCAGTACGCCCACTTCGCTCAGCAGGGATGCAGATTCTTTTTTACTTAGACGATCTGCTCATTTTAAGCAGGTCGAGAGAGGAAGCAGCAGCCCAGACCAGAGTGTTAGCAGAGCACCTGCTGGACTTGGGGTTCGCCGTAAACTGGATGAAAAGCTCAGTCATCCCAACACAGTCCATTGTTTACCTGGGGGTAGAACTGGACTCTCGCTCGATGAGAGCGCGCCTGTCAGAGCAGAGGGCAGCCGATCTGACGGCATAGCTGAAGCGCGTCCAACCGGGGAAGGTGGTGACGGCGGCAACAATTATGCGGCTATTAGGCCTGATGGCAGCCGCCCATGTTGTGATAAATTTGGGTTTATTACACATGAGATCGATCCAATGCTGGTTTGCCAGCCTGCACGTGGATCCGGTGCGCCAGAAGCGTAGGATGGTGCTGGCTCCCCCATCCGTGAAGGCAGACTTGCGTCACTGGGGAAACATCCGCATCCTGAAGGAGGGTGTCTCCATGACCACACCTACGTCTCACATCCCAGTGTTCACAGACGCTTCTCTGATGGGATGGGGGGGACGTCTCTGTCCCTATCTGTGCGGGGAAGGTGGCCAAACCACATCCACCTCCACATAAACGTTCTGGAGCTAATGACAGTCCAGAAGGTGTTACATCACTTCTCTCCTCTGCTTCATCAGCAACATGTACTGGTGCACGCCGACAACCAGGTGGCAGCATCGTACATCAATCGTCAGGGGGGATCTCGCTCAGCTCAGTTACTGCACGTTGCCAGGCAACTGCTGCTTTGGGCTCATCAGAACCTGCTCTCATTAAAAGCAGTGTACATCCCTGGGGTGCTGAACGTGGGAGCGGACAGCATGTCGAGAGGGGGGCCACGTCACGGGGGTTGGTCCCCCCACTCAGACATAATAAACCAGATCTGGACCAGGTTTCGGTCGTGCAAAGGTAGACCTCTTTGCAGCCCGGAACAACAATCAGTGTCCACTCTGGTGCTCGTTAAACCCCAAAGACGATCCTCCTCTGGGAGTGGACGCTTTTGCGCACAGATGGGGGTCAGAAAAGAAGCTATACGCTTTTCCACCAGTTCCACTTGTACCAAGGGTACTGGAACGAGTCCGGGAAGAGAAATTATCTCTCATCCTCGTGGCTCCAGAGCGCAAATACGCTCCTTGGTTCCTAGACCTGCAACGGCTGTTAGTGGACAGTCCCCTGCAGCTTCCTTGGAGAGAGGATGCTCTCCTCCAAGTGGGAGGGGCGATCAGGCACTCCCCAGAGATGGGTCAGCGCCTGTAGGCCTGGAAGCTGAGCGGCGCCGTCTAACAAATTTAGGCCTCACCTCAGCCGTAGTCCGGACAATTCAGGACTCTCGTGCTTCATCCACGACAACGCTTTATGCGTCTGAGTGGGCAGCTTTTCAACAGTGGTGCAAGGAAAAAGACATCGAGTCCATAGCATGTGACATCGGCTGTGTCTTGTCATTTTTGCAACTGCTGTTAGAGAGAGAACTAGCCTTTAGCACCATAAAAGTATATGCGGCGGCTATTTCATCGTGTCACGAGGGGTTTGGTGACAGGACGTTATTCAATCATCCTCTGATGAAACGTTTCCTGAAGGGCGTTAGACGCCTTAGACCCATGAAGCGTGACCTCACCCCCCAGTGGGATCTGTCAGTAGTTCTAGGCGCTTTATCCAAAGCTCCCTTAGAACCTTAGAGGAGGTGTCAATGAAGTTTTTGTCCATTAAAACTGCTCTCCTGTTGGTACTCACGTCTGCAAAAAGGGTGAGTGACCTTTGTGCACTCTCTGTGGCTCCTTCGTGTTTACAAATTAAACCTGATGGGAGCTCAGCAACTTTGAGGCCTAATCCGGCTTTCATGCCAAAGTCTATCACCAGCAGTTTTTAGATCACGGACAATAACTCTGAGTGACGTCCATCTCCCTCCTCATACATCAGAGGAGGAAGCTACGTCTTATTTATTGTGCTCAGTCAGAGTCCTCAGATGTTATGTGGCACGCACAACGGGTGTGCGTCACTGTCAAAACCTGTTTGTCCATTATAGGGACAATTCAGCTGATCGTGCTCTGTCCTCGCAGCGCCTCTCGCACTGGCTGTGTGAGGCCATAACAGAGGCCTACAAAGCTGCTGGGAAAGAGCCTCCTACGTCTCTACGGGCACATTCCACGCGAGCGATGGCTTCGTCCACAGCTCTGCATGGTGGGATGTCGGTCAGCGACATCTGTTTAGCGGCGGCATGGAGCTCGCCCTGTTCTTTCATCCGTTTCTATTTACGGGATGTTGCTACTTTTTCTATGACTCATTCAGTACTGGGAGTCCTGGATAAGTAGTCGGAGAATACCTCCTAATGTGTTTGGTTATCCCACACCTGCTTAATGGAAGTCAGGAAGTGGGAAATGTTCACCATCAGTATCAGAGATTGTTTACTGTGGTTTTTTGAATGTTGTTCTAACTGTTTCTCTGTACATGGTTCATGTAACAGTTCAGTTGTACCCTATTGAAGGGTGGCAGCCAGAGAGTGTTCCTCTCTCTGACGGTGCTGCAAGCAAAAAAACAAAAAACAAACAAAAATAATAATAATAATAATAACAACAACAACAACAACAACAACAACAACAACAACAACAACAACAACAACAACAACAACAACAACAACAACAAACAAACACAATATCAATGTTGATGCATGCTACACAGCAGCAGGGCATGCCTGGAGGCTGCATCAGAGGCCTGCAGGCCCTTCCACCAGCCCACCACCTGCCCTTCCTCAATGCTCCCAGATACAGAGTATGTTATGCATGAGGAAGGATGTGCTTAATTGTGATTGGGTGAGCAGATGCTCCACATTGGTTAGGATCCAGTGTGGCATGGACTATATCCTGCTACGCCCTTTATTCCAATAAGCGGAAGCTAAAGGGCTACGCTATACGAAGTTAGAACGTTGGTTACGTATCGTAACCCCAGATTCTACGAGTATAGCGGAGCCCTTTAGCTTTTGGGCCACCCTGTATCCCAAATGGCTGAATGATTAGCTATTTGGAGGAAGAATCACCAGGGTCAAAGGGTAATATCGACCCGAGGGGTGGGCCCATCCGGTAGGTGGGCGTGGACTACTGTAAAAGGTTTTCAGTGAGCGCTGACGCGCAGGGAGATTATCCAATAAGCGGAAGCTAAAGGGCTCCGCTATACTCGTAGAATCTGGGGTTACGATACGTAACCAACGATATCATACGGGTAACACGGGTAAAGCGATTGAACTGACTAAAACACAGCACCTCTGGGTCCTAGAGCCACTAAGTTTGAGTAGGACAACATAGGAACTAACTAAACCACAGCGCCTCTAGCGGACAACATAGGAACTGCAGATTTTTAAGAAAATACAGTAACGTTTATTCTTTTTTTTTTATATATACAGGTAGTCCCCGACTTACGAGCGAGTTCCGTTACAACGAGTTGCTCGTAACATGGAAATCTCGTAATTCGGAACGACCGCCACGTGTCTCGTAAGTCCGGAATTTCGCTCGTAAGTTGGAACGGTTTTGCTAGCGCGACTACGAACACTCGTTTTTCATCGAAAAACTGCTTACGAGTGCATAAAAATGATCGGAAACGTGTGTCCACATGTTTAGCTAACGAACTGTGGTGAAAAAACACAGAAAAACTCGGTATTTTTTGCGTTTTTTCCAAAAATTTGCCAGCTCGTAAGTCCGGGACCTCGTAGGTCAGAGCGCTCGTAAGTTGGGGACTACCTGTATATATAATTCAGATTTATCCTCGGGCCGACTAAACCCCATGGCGGACCGGTTCCGGCCCGCAGGCCAGATGTTTGACACCCCTGTGCTGGAGGTTTCTTCCTGTTAAAGGGAGTTTTTCCTTTCCACTGTCTCCTTATGCTTGCTCAGGATGGGAGACTGAGACAAAGTGAAGATTTAAAGAGTCTGCTGCTTCCTTACATATGCCCCTTATCCACAGGGCCTGTTCGCGCTTTTTTTGCTGATGACAGACAAAACCAGCTGCTCACATGATCAAGGAGGACCATCAGCCTAAGGATGGATCGTTAGCACCCTGATGGTTGTTTGCTATTTTAGAATTTTCTACCTGGATTATTGAGCATGCATCAGGATACTGCAAGTCCTGCAGTCTGAGAGACAAGTGCTCTGTTGGGAGCAATTAATCATAATCAATTCATTATTATGTTTGTTTGGACAGGCTTTCACATGTAGGTTAGAATAAATAAAAATAAATAAATAAGTACAGTACATTATTAGTCACTTCAGGTCAGAGAAACTCTTTGAAGCTTCAGTCTTTCTGTTGATTGGTCCATTAACCCGTCAGTCATAAGCTTCCTGCGTCCCATTGGCTGAAAGTGTTATCAGTGGGCGGGCGCATTTTTTACGTACTCTCCGGGGCGGGACTGTTGGGTCCAGCAGGAAAACTAAAATAAAAGCTGAGTATCTGTTTTTAAACGATCGTAAATTACGACTCGGATCGACGTTTTGTTGGGCTGCTTTGTGTCGGTGGAACTATCAGAACCGGAAGAGTTCGGGTTGGTTTGTTACGGCTTGACAAAATTGCTAATTGTTCCCCAAAAAACTAAGCAAAGTTAGCATGCTAATGCTAGCTGCTTGTGATTAGCTAGGCTAATTAGCTAGCACTTCCGTAAAATCCAACAACCTTTAATTAATACAGTATACTGTAAAAAACAATAAGCCACATTCCACTGTCATAACTTTTTATGAAAACTTGAGCTGATAGTTACCACTGTCTTTCACATATGAGCTAAATAAACGAGCCAGAAAGCTGAAGAAAACGTAGATGTACTGAAAACTGAAGAGTTAAACGTTTTTATTGTTAGAGACAACTTGTTTAAACTAATACTACCAGCCCAGTTCTTTCAATAAATGTCTAATAGTTGATATAAATGTGTGCAAAAGGACTGTCATTGTTGTGAACGTTAGAAAGTTGGCGACTTTATGAAATAATGTCACCATCTGGAGAAACTTTATCCAAATAATTTCCCTGTGAAACTCAAAGAAACAGTTTCTGTCCAAAATATGAAACAGTATGTTTCTTATTTCAGTTTTCTGTGTGTGTCTGATAAGTTTTCAAGATTTATTATGATTTTATTGAACAACTTGGGCTATGCTTGGCATGTTTGTATTTCATATTTATTTTCATTATTATATATATTATAATCTTTATAGTGTGACTCTTTTTGTGTTCATTTCCAGCTGTAGTTCTCCAGGTTTATCCAACACGAATCTCAGACTCGTCCTGTTTTCTTTCTGAATCGTTCAGATTTAAAGGTACAGTATGCAGTTTCTGTAGAACTGCAGAACTTAGAAATATTTTCAACAGGCAAAGCATTCTGATCCCGCTCTGCCCCCTTGTGGTCTGTTAAATTTCAAATTCAAGCTCTGTTTTTATTGGCTGATTCAAATTCAAGCTCTGTTTTTATTGGCTGGTTACAAACTCTGTTTTTATTGGCTGGAAAATGGTGGGTCACCTTTTCTTTTTAGAAATGCTTATTTACCACCTGGAGAAGCAAGGGGACAATATATATATATTTTTTTTCAGAGATTACCTGGCTAACATCAGTCTGTCAGGAGGTAGTGACAGAGTGAAGAAATATGTTCATAAAAAAAGCTACATACTGCAGCTTTAATGTTTTTAAAGAAGGTTTAAAACAAAATGACTGCATAAAACATGAGAATAAAAACAGTTCTCAGATTTTAAACATGGAACAACCCGTGAAAGTTATAATAACATTTTTTTAAATCACTTAAACTTGGCTCTAAGACATTTAAACAATACTGCATATTCAGTTAAACAATGGATTTACTTCATTAGCTTTCAGGTTTTATTTACATTTGATCATTTGTTAGTTTTTTGTCCATAGAGCATTTCTAACTAAGTAAAACTTGTTAAGTTGATCCTCCTCGTATGATTAAAACTTTGTGTTTTGGGGTGTGATGGGCTTGGAGACTTGTGAGATGATAATGTGATGTTTTCATGTTTGGGTTGGTTGTCTTTAACTGGCGGTCCGGTTACAGAAGAAACAGGAAGATGGAAAAGAAGACAGGAAGCTGCAAAATCCCTGTTGCCAAAGACCGAAGCTGATGAAATCTGCGGCTCATCTCATCGATTCTCAGCTCGAAGAGACCGTTTCTAAAAAGTTTACTGTTTCTTCAGTACATTCACGCTCATTTACTGCGTCTTCTTTCTAAAACAGAACTGTTTTAACGTCACTGAACTTTGTTGACAAGATAGGATTGTCTGTCTCGTAATTTGGCACCTTTGATGGCAAATATTTACCGGTAAATGTTATTGCCTTCCAGATGGCTGCGATTAGAAAGAAGCTGGTGATCGTGGGTGATGGAGCCTGTGGGAAGACGTGTCTGCTCATCGTGTTCAGCAAAGACCAGTTCCCGGAGGTCTACGTTCCCACTGTCTTTGAAAACTATGTGGCCGACATCGAGGTGGACGGTAAACAGGTGAGCTGACATGTTTCGTTTGGACAAAGATGAATCCATCAGCATTCTCAGCACGGCGTGTTGGATGATGGATGAATGATTTCAACTTGCAGCTCTTTGAGAATCAGCTGTTTGGAGCTAAACTTTAATTTCTACCTGTCGGACTGTAATCTCTTATATTCATATTGCCAATCAAAGGAATGAGGACAGATTGTGTCTTTGTGACAGGTTGTTATGGAAAAACTTAGTCATCCCCACATTTCTGATTTACTGGAGTGCACCACAGAAATGAAGGTAGACGGGATATGAGCAGTTTTTAGTAGTTTTTATTTCCAGGGCCGAAGCCTCTGGTGTTTTCTGTTTGCTGCAGCTGTTTGGAGCTACAACTATGTCTCAAATCTTCTGAACATGTTCAGAATGGAAGCAAGGAGATTGTGGCCCTCTTCCTCATTTAAAGAAGTTAAACTGTCTTCATCACCCAGCGAGGTGCTGGTGTAGAGATGATGGAGATTCAGGAGCTGCGTTGTGCTCTTCAACGTTTCTTCAGTATCTTCCAGTTTGTGTTCGAGAGACTTTGACATCAAACATGAAAAGTTTCTCCTGTTTCAAAGAGTTTTCTCCGGGAGGTTTCCAGATGTGTTGACACTAAACTCTGAGGTTTCCAGATGTGTTGACACTAAACTCTGAAATGCCCAGACTGAAGTCTGTAGCAGATGTGAGTGAAGTGGACAAACGTAGCGTCTGGGGGAAGACGTTCGGTTGGAAATAAAACCGTGAATCTAAACGTGACCGAACGAGTAAAACACGTCGGAATAAATGTCAGAGAGACGCTACGAACACAGAGCTGCTTGTGGACCCGTACGTCTCAACCTGAACATGTTTTGATCTGCAGCGTGCTTTTCTCAGAGAACAACGTAAAAACAAACCAACAGATTCAAACTGTCGGACGTCTCCATCCTGACCGGCTCTTCCATTCACGCCACCGCCGTTGTTGACCTCATATAAACAAACACGCCGAGCGTTGGCAGGTCGCAGTGAGAGAACCCACAGATCAACTAGTGGACCGGATTGACTCTTCTTCTTTTGTCTTTTCCCTCACAACAAGTCCTCCACCTCACTCTGTCCTCACTCCATCTACCTCCATGACCTCTCTAACTGCAGCCATACGTCTCCTCTTTGTCTTTTCCCTGACAGCTGCATGTCTTACATCCTTCTACCAATATAACCACTGTCCCTCCTCTGGACATGTCCAAACCACTGTCCCTCCTCTGGACATGTCCAAACCACTGTCCCTCCTCTGGACATGTCCAAACCACTGTCCCTCCTCTGGACATGTCCAAACCACTGTCCCTCCTCTGGACATGTCCAAACCACTGTCCCTCCTCTGGACATGTCCAAACCACTGTCCCTCCTCTGGACATGTCCAAACCACTGTCCCTCCTCTGGACATGTCCAAACCACTGTCCCTCCTCTGGACATGTCCAAACCACTGTCCCTCCTCTGGACATGTCCAAACCACTGTCCCTCCTCTGGACATGTCCAAACCACTGTCCCTCCTCTGGACATGTCCAAACCACTGTCCCTCCTCTGGACATGTCCAAACCACTGTCCCTCCTCTGGACATGTCCAAACCACTGTCCCTCCTCTGGACATGTCCAAACCACTGTCCCTCCTCTGGACATGTCCAAACCACTGTCCCTCCTCTGGACATGTCCAAACCACTGTCCCTCCTCTGGACATGTCCAAACCACTGTCCCTCCTCTGGACATG